>OZ026850.1:12151743-12351717 GCA_964023205.1 Lutraria lutraria | reverse complement strand
GTTTTGAAATAAGCCGAGACTGTTAATTGTCCACTGTGTTAAGACTTGACAGGAGTGAGTCTGTTAGTTATTGATTTACAAAAAAAAACTTCAATGCATGAAGAAAATAAAAATAGAAAATAAACGCTGTTGTTATTGTTGTTTTCAATTTATTACATTATCAGGGATCAAATTTAACACTGGCTAACTTGCAAAATGCAAGTTGAATTTTAAGATTGCAAGAACTTGAAAAATTGCCAGTCAGGTTTTGAATTTGTGATTTTCACGTCAGAAGCTGTATGTAAAATTAAGAATCTATTTACATCTGCTACAATAATTATACTCTTCATTAATCCCTATTTCACAATTTCAATAAACAATGACATCAATAAACTAACATAATAATTAATATCGCCAGTACTACCTGGGTTTTAGCCAGTAACAATTTATGGCACTTGCATTTTTTTGCAAGTGGAAAAAAAAGTTTGATCCTTGACATTTTACATAGAATCATAGATCTAGACGGGGAGGGGGTGTAAAACTTGAGATTGGTCTCAAATCTCAATTTCTCAACCTATTATACAGAACAGAACAGAAATATTTATTTCGTAAATAAGTCTTCCGGCCCAAAATACATGACAATAACACATAGAAATACATAAATACAGAGTTATGTCAAATACGTATTTAGAATATGTTACTCACAAATTTTATATTAGACCCATATCACATTTATTACAAACGTTGGTAAATGTTTGATGGTCTTGAATGTGGAATAGTAACTTAATACTGAAAAAGTTAGAGGTGGAAAATGAAAAAGTTTCATAATAGCGGAACTATGCGCCCCCCCGACTCCACACTTGGTCCTTGTAATGTAACTCTCTTGAACTAATTATTACATACTTATGTGATTCATCATCAAAAAACTTCTTGTAACAAGTAATACCAAAAAAGTTGAGATTTTATGTTTTATGAGAATGTTACAAGTTTTGTAACCTTGGACTATGTGTGTAATGTTCTAGAACACTTGTAAGATGAACAACATCAACTGTTGTCTCATTTACAATTGCTAAATACAACAACATCATTACATGCTTATATAGGCTTACCTGTGCTAGTGGACACCTCCAAATGAAGGCCATCTTAAGGATAAAGGTCGATTCTTTTAAAAGCTGCATTGATTGCTAAGAACAAAACAACCTCTGATTATAGGCCACCTGTCATTTAGAAAGGCCACATTATGTACAGACAAACCTGTCAACATAGGCCACCCTTGGGAAAGACGGTGTGGCATTTTTAAAGGTAATTTTGTGATTAAGTGTCAATGTTGGTTTTTAAAACAATGGTGTTTGTCCACAGAATGGACTTTATTCGGAGGTGGCCGCTTATACAGGTTTGACTATTATTCCCTAGGACGACCTTCACAGATTTGACTATTCTTGTTTATAGGCATAGAATGGAGAAAAGATCTCTTTAAACAAAGGGTACCTTTGGCAGACAAGGACTGCGTCGTTAATGGTTTATCTTGATGGTAAATTGTTAGAATGAGAGCATAAAATACTGCGACCATTATTCACACAACTGATGCATTACTGCGTTTTATTCTTGAATACTGAACTGGAATGCGGATGCGGCAGCAACAAACACGTTTTCAAGGTTTCCTGATTAACATGATACTTTGCGCCGCCCTGGAGTTTCTTACAACAAAATCCTAAGTGCGAAAAAAGTAAATAATTATGGATGAATCGTTCCTGCGTCTTCAAGTACGAAGGCAGTGCTTAGAAAAAAATAGAAAAGAAAATCTTTTGTTTTGGACAAGTGTAAACAAATTGATTTACTTTTCCTAGTTCCTAGTCACAACCAGAGGCGGATCCAGGTTTTCATGTTTGGGGGGGGGGGGGGGCGTACTTTTTAAGAAAGTAGGTAGCGGAGGTGGGTGTGGGGGGGTGTTGGCGGGTACCATATGCATTTGATTTCTATCTACGGTCGGGGACTTTTAAGGATGTTCCCCCTCCCCCTGTTGAATCCGCCCCTGACAGCATTAAGCAGGCGTTTTCGATGGTCAGACATGATTATTGTGTGTCTTAAGCCGTACTGCGCGGCTGACTGTTAAAGCTTAGTGAAACTGAATTTCTATATATTTCTGTATGTGTTCCAATAACCTATACACTACAATAACACTATAGTGCCAATGTTGTGATATATAAAATAGGAAAACATAGCACTCCGACGTCGGTGTGATAATGTTACTGATGACGTGCCTATAAATGTTATCAAAGCATGCACTCAATATTCCAATGCTGGTGACGTCAAATCCGCTATTCAATGACAAGTTGGCATGTGTAGTCCTAACACTTACATTACTAACACAATCGTAGGTGTTGGAATCATTGTACAATACAATATTCTCTCAAGAACGGCCCTCTCTTGAGCAACAACCTCCAAGAACAGCTTGACTTCGCCCTGTACGATTTAACTACATGTATTAATTTTATCTAACCTTCTTAGAGTCTAGAGCAACAATTTCTCAACAACAACATAATTTTGCTACATACACAGGATGTTGCTTCGGACAGGTTGCACTGTATGTCCTATTAAGTGTAAATTATTGTCTTAAAAATCGAAAGCTTTGGCTGTTTTTTTATTCTCCTATAGATTCTCAAAAGACGTATACTACACGTAGTTGTATTTTTGAATAACATGATTTCATCGAGGTGGAAAGAAGGTGGTGCTCTTAGGAAACTAACACGACAACAATTTTAAATAAAGTGTCACACTGTCTGGTACGTGAAACGGTGCAGATTTTCCGTGTTACGGTGCTTCCATCCAAGATGGCGGACGGAGAAACGACAAGGAAGTACGTGTCATTTTATACCGATGTATTTATACAAATACGCTATTTAGAAGGAGAAGAACAGTTGCATCTAATCCTCAAATAAATTCACTTTAAGATCAATATATTCACCATGTCTGTTGCATAGGATTTATATGAATTATTTGCTAAAAACTTTGAGGAATAAACCACGCAAAATTCGAACCGAGAGAAGTGGTAAATATTATAGCCAATCTCCGTACAAAAGCCACTATTCTTGGAGTGAATACGCTTGTTTGTTAGCGTATGAGTATAGAATCATTCATAGAAATACTATATCTTCTCAATCACTTTGTTGTGCCTAAATTTGTCTATTTTCTGTTTCGTCAACACGACGGTGCAGACACCTAACAACGGTGCAGATTTTCCGTAAGAAATGAGACGGTGTTGCCACAAATGAGGCAACGGTGCATACATCTACAAGAAAAAGTATACGGTTCAGACACTAGATGAAAAGAAATGAAGCATATAATTTTCAAATACATTATTTTCTTCATTTGTACCTATTTGTTAAATTCTTTAATATTCTTTAAGTTTAAACATATTTTTTTCATATCCATAGAATCTCAGCCATATAGTACAGTGTTGTGGGAAATCTTATGTCGAATGCTGGTCCCTTGAAGCCCACCAGAGAGCACAGCATAATAAAAGGAAACTTGAATGTGAAAATGCAAGAAGACATTTACTAGAAAATCTCTCAAGAGGCATATCTAAGTAGCCATAAAAAAGCTGAGAATAAGGAATTTACAAGCAACATATGCCAACAGCATTCCTTTAGGAGAGATATGAACTTATTGATCACATTAAAGGAGTGCATGAAAAATGGTTCACTTGCCCTGTGTGTTTCAAGGAGTATGCCTGGAGGACGAGTTTGCACGGACATTATTATGAAAAAGATGACATTTCGATCAGTTTCCACTTTTCAGATATACGATTTTCATAACTTTTTATTGAAATCCGGTATCCTTATCAGCTAACTGTATACATGTATTTTAAAGCAAAATCTTGAAAAATTGAGTGATCGAAGACGTATTATTTTCCAGTCAGTTTCATATCTATACTTATGAAAAGGTGCTACTACTAGCTGTTTCTATAAACCGTGCGACTAATTGCTTTTTTATGATAAATGTTGGTATGTCGCAATATTTACTTGTTTAATAAATGTATATATTGTTGTCTTTCAGGTATTATATGTACTGTGATTCTTACTGTGATTTATTCCTGATTCATAGTGATTTCCTTTCAGTATACATGTTCAAATGATCACAAATGAATGTAAATAAAACTTGTTTTTATGGTATTATTTATTTATTATATTTTTAACATGTTGTATTTAAAAATATGGCCAAATAACAATATTCAGAATACTTTTAACGCTAGAAAAATAACTTTTCTAGCACTGTTAAAATTAAGTAAATCTTATGTGAAAAGCATGCTCGATAATGACTATACTTGACAGAGTTGACATGCGATCTCTCATTACAAATTAATCTACACCACAAATTGATGATTAGAGAGAAACAACAGGTATTATAAGTTGGCAGTCAACTTTAAAGTAGGTTTGACTGTATTTCAACAGACTAAGATACCTTCCTGGGCATGAAATGATGTTATTTGTTTCACTGTAATGATAATTATGTAAATGAAATACAAAAGTGTAAGACGAGCAGAAAGTACAATTTAAATATAGCACTACCACCATCCGGAGTCAGGACAATATGAATGTTATTTCAAGCCTTTTTAAACTCAGAAGTGCATATGTATGTCCATCACAAGTATCGTTTCTATTTCAATTTAGTATCTCTAATCTCTAGGTTCTTTAGGTTTCAAGATTTTATCCACGTCGAACATGTGGCAATACAAATTTTTGATTCGTGAGACCAATATGCTATTCTCTCACAGAGGTAAGGGCGTCTTATTGGCTCTTCCGGTTTAGAAATACATCGTATTCGATATTTACATTTTCCCTTTCCTCTGCATATTCGGCTTGTGTCAAACATGTGATCCCTGCAAAATAAAAATGGCAAGTAATAGATACACGGACATGGCAAAATGCTATATCTTCTTAGTTGGTGATATTTTCCTCAAAGACACACTATATATTTTTCTTGTCAACTGACTGGTTTAAATAAAATTCTTACTCAGTAAGTCATAATTAGTGACTCAAAACATCGATGAATGCAGTTTTACTGAATGTGTGCATTAAACTAGTATAAGAATATTTGTAATTAACCTATTAAGTATTTTATTTATCTATAAACAAAGACTTTTCATATCGATGTCACATTTTTACTCGCAGTAGAAGTTGCATTACTACCACAAAAATTACTTATATATCATATTATGACAATTCATCAACAACCCTTGTTAATATAAGAAAACATACATAAGAAACTAGCAGACGCCATCCTACCGCGCGTGTTAGACTTTTGTTCAGGTCAGGTGCGAGTAAATTTTATTGTCGCAACGATCGAAGCGAACGGCGGTATTTATTTAAGTGAACACCGGTCGACGCACGACAATTTTCAAAATGTCGTATCGCGTTGTCGAGCGTCGTATCGCGTTGTCGCATTGTCGTATCGCGTTGTCGCATGTCATGGTATGGACGCATAGGCGACACACGACAATGCGATACGACATCACGACATTTGGACGAATGTCGTATCGCATTGTCGAGCGTCGTGTCGCATTGTCGAGCGTCGTATCGCGTTGTCGTGCGTCGCATGTCGCTGAAATGCAGGACACGACGCACGACAACGCGATACGACAATGCGACAACGCGATACGACAATGTGACAACGCGATACGACAATGCGACAACGCGATACGACGCTCGACAACGCGATACGACATTGTAATATATCGTGCCAAAATTGGCCACTCGACATCACGACATTTTGACAAATGTCGTATCGCATTGTCGTCCGTCGTATCGCATTGTCGAGCGTCGTATCGCGTTGTCGCATTGTCGTATCGGGTTGTCGCATTGTCGTATCGCGTTGTCGTGCGTCGCGTTTGTGGGTCGACGGACGACATTCGACATGGCACTAACAGGATTCCGTAAAATATTACCATCTTCAAATGTAAATTGTTCAAGGTACATGTTTGTGGTAAAAAGTGTTTTAAATTTGGAATTAAGTTGTTTTTATAATACATATCAAAATAACAATAAGCATTCATCAAATTCTAGATAGTGCTCATTAAGATCCGAAATCCTTAAACACTTGTGTGTCGTGTTGTAATCCTAGCATGATACACATTTATAGAACTGACTTAATAACTATAGGCTTCAGACTATCATAAGTTATCATCACCATTAACTTTCTATGTTCTGATATCTAAATTCTCCAAGCTGGACATAATATTTTATTCTACCCGCCATTCGCAAGGCCTTTAGGGCATAAAGTGTTACCTTGTCCGTCCGTCCGTCCGTACACACCAGAGTGTGGTTGTGGGGTTAGGGTTGGTACATGTAGGTCTTGTGATTTTCAGTTACGTACAAACTGGAATTGTGGGGATAATTTCGACTCGTGGGAATAAAAATACTGAAAACATCAAAGGGTGCACCCACAACATACGTCTCATGAGTACGTCCGCCCAAATATTGGTTTCTGAGCGACTACTCAAGAAATAATTCATGGTCTGGTTTAATATTTTGCATGAATGTATATAATACTAAAACACAGGTCAAGTTCGTGTATTCCGGATACATTTCTAGTTTGATACACACAGATGTACTTACAACATAATACCACTGTAAATACAAAATGTACCACATTTTATAATTGCTCTGGGTGAGTCTGTATGTGGGAGAATACACCGCTTAACAATCCTCATAAACACTAGAAGCCACTACACTGATCCATGTTTTTTGCAAGAAGCAGCTGGACTTCCGGGAGTTTCTGACTTTTGGCTCTTTCTATATACAAAGGGACTTTCGATCAGAATTTGGTCGACAGAAATTGTCAACTTTTCGATCAGAATTTGGTCGACAGAAATTGTCAATTTTTCGATCAGAATTCGGTCGACAGAAATTGTCAACTTTTATAATTGTCATTGGATTTATTAAAGTTAGTGTATAAGAGAAATAAACACAGTTTGTTACAATACGAATACATTGTATCTTCTGAACATCGAGAAACTTAAAATTAACGAAATTTCTTACTCTAGCGGAAATTTCTAATGACAGTTGGCAAGTCGCTCGTTTATCTAGTTTTGGGTTTATTTCGGCTCTTCCCCCATCCAAATTTTATGTTTTTCGCTTAATGAGGAAAACATCACACTGGCTGCAAAGTTAATGATGCATTAAGAAAAAAACATTCTGTGTCACAGAGTCATAGCTACATACATGTAATTGAAAAAAAGATAAGTTGCCTTTATTCCGGTACTAGTATAGAAAATAAACATTTCCCAAAACTCTACATTAACCGAGTTGCCAGGGCCCTGACCCCGCCACCCATAAATATATACAGAGAGAGAGCTCAAGTCAATTTCTGCCAGTATAAGATTTTAACCGGTTATCAAACTTCTCCAAAATTTGTCTTTTGTCCGTTAATATGACGTCATATCTAAAAAACATCCATTATTTCTATAATGAACGTGTCTGACTAATTCAACAGTTCGTTCACCTTTGGTTTATCTTTGTAATTATCTTCGTTGTACAAAATTATATAGTACTCCAAAAGGAAACTACAAACTATAGTCAAATTTAGTCTCGTTTAAAGCGCCGACTGATGTAATTTCGAACGATATCAAGATCACATTTTGTGACGATCTTAATTAATATTGAAGTAGTCTGGTTCCCTACCTAATATTCTTCGTATCACGTAGTGTACGTCAGGGGCAGGTAATCCAGACTTAATATTGATGTAGTCTGGTTCCCTACCTAATAGTCTTCGTATCACGTAGTGTACGTCAAGGGCAGGTAATCCAGACTTAATATTGATGTAGTCTGGTTCCCTACCTAATAGTCTTCGTATCACGTAGTGTACGTCAAGGGCAGGTAATCCAGACTTAATATTGATGTAGTCTGGTTCCCTACCTAATATTCTTCGTATCACGTAGTGTACGTCAGGGGCAGGTAATCCAGACTTAATATTGATGTAGTCTGGTTCCCTACCTAATATTCTTCGTATCACGTAGTGTACGTCAAGGGCAGGTAATCCAGACTTAATATTGATGTAGTCTGGTTCCCTACCTAATATTCTTCGTATCACGTAGTGTACGTCAAGGGCAGGTAATCCAGACTTAATATTGATGTAGTCTGGTTCCCTACCTAATATTCTTCGTATCACGTAGTGTACGTCAAGGGCAGGTAATCCAGACTTAATATTGATGTAGTCTGGTTCCCTACCTAATATTCTTCGTATCACGTAGTGTACGTCAGGGGCAGGTAATCCAGACTTAATATTGATGTAGTCTGGTTCCCTACCTAATATTCTTCGTATCACGTAGTGTACGTCAGGGGCAGGTAATCCAGACTTAATATTGATGTAGTCTGGTTCCCTACCTAATATTATTCTTATCACGTAGTGCACGTCAAGGGCAGGTAATCCAGACTTAAAATTGATGTAGTCTGGTTCCCTACCTAATATTATTCTTATCACGTAGTGTACGTCAAGGGCAGGTAATCGAGACTTAAAATTGATGTAGTCTGGTTCCCTACCTAATATTATTCTTATCACGTAGTGTACGTCAAGGGCATGTAATCCAGACTTAAAATTGATGTAGTCTGGTTCCCTCCTAATATTCTTCGTATCACGTAGTGTACGTCAAGGGCAGGTAATCCAGACTTAAAATTGATGTAGTCTGGTTCCCTACCTAACATTCTTCGTATCACGTAGGGTACGTCAAGGGCAGGTAATCCAGACTTGATATTGATGTAGTCTGATTCCCTACCTAATATTCTTCGTATCACGTAGTGTACGTCAAGGGCAGGTAATCCAGACTTGATATTGACGTAGTCTAGTTCCCTACCTAATAGTCTTCGTATCACGTAGTGTACGTCAAGGGCAGGTAATCCAGACTTGATATTGATGTAGTCTGGTTCCCTACCTAATATTCTTCGTATCACGTAGTGTACGTCAAGGGCAGGTAATCCAGACTTGATATTGACGTAGTCTGGTTCCCTACCTAATATTCTTCGTATCACGTAGTGTACGTCAAGGGCAGGTAATCCAGACTTGATATTGACGTAGTCTAGTTCCCTACCTAATAGTCTTCGTATCACGTAGTGTACGTCAAGGGCAGGTAATCCAGACTTGATATTGATGTAGTCTGGTTCCCTACCTAATATTCTTCGTATCACGTAGTGTACGTCAAGGGCAGGTAATCCAGACTTGATATTGATGTAGTCTGGTTCCCTACCTAATATTCTTCGTATCACGTAGTGTACGTCAAGGGCAGATAATCCAGACTTAATAATGATGTAGTCTGGTTCCCTACCTAATATTCTTCGTATCACGTAGTGTACGTCAGGGGCAGGTAATCCAGACTTAATATTGATGTAGTCTGGTTCCCTACCTAATATTCTTCGTATCACGTAGTGTACGTCAAGGGCAGGTAATCCAGACTTAATATTGATGTAGTCTGGTTCCCTACCTAATAGTCTTCGTATCACGTAGTGTACGTCAGGGGCAGGTAATCCAGACCTAATATTGATGTAGTCTGGTTCCCTACCTAATAGTCTTCGTATCACGTAGTGTACGTCAGGGGCAGGTAATCCAGACTTAATATTGATGTAGTCTGGTTCCCTACCTAATATTCTTCGTATCACGTAGTATACGTCAGGGGCAGGTAATCAAGACTTAATATTGATGTAGTCTGGTTCCCTACCTAATATTCTTCGTATCACGTAGTGTACGTCAAGGGCAGGTAATCCAGACTTAATATTGATGTAGTCTGGTTCCCTGCCTAATAGTCTTCGTATCACGTAGTGTACGTCAAGGGCAGGTAATCCAGACTTAATATTGATGTAGTCTGGTTCCCTGCCTAATAGTCTTCGTATCACGTAGTGTACGTCAAGGGCAGGTAATCCAGACTTAATATTTATGTAGTCAAGGGCAGGTAATCCAGACTTAATATTGATGTTGTCTGGTTCCCTTTGCGTATATTTCTCCTATCACGTAGTGTACGTCAGGGGCAGGTAATCCAGACTTAATATTGATATAGTCTGGTTCCCTGTCTGCTTTCGTCATCGAACAGAAATACTGTCAAACCTGTGTTTAAGGCCACATTCGAATAATGGCCACTAAAAATTGATTGGTTATACAAAATAAAATGACCTCTGAATAAAGGCCGCTTGTAAACAAATGTTATATTGTGTCTTTCCAAAGGTTGGCCTTTGTTCACATGTACAAAAAGGTGGGCGTTATGGGATGATGTTAATAATGAAGTGGTCACAAATTGATTGATTTTTACCTAAAATGAGCAAAACATTCAAATTCAAGGTCAGATAACTCATAAACGAGATCAGTGACCCCCATTTTTTTCATCTAAAATGTTTCTGTTATCATATGCTACAATCACACAAAGTTTAAAAAAAATTATATTGATCAGTTTTCATTTTGCCTATACATAATTATTATGTATGGCTACGTGAAAAATGTAGCGAACTGTAGCAAACGTCTTTAAGTAACTATAGTGTTTTCAGGAGAATTGTGGGTCAATGACCGCTAGGTCGGCGACACTTTTGTGATTTCTATAGCACAGAGAAACAGGTGTATGTTTTTGTTTTGTATACATATGGTTGTCTATATTGTTCTAGCGTATACGATTTAATGGGATTTTTTATCAGACTTAAAACACGCCGTTTAAAATGTTATATCTGTTTAGACCTCATGAGCCACTGTGAAGTATCTTACTGAATTTAATGTTAAGCCGATATTGATAGTCTGCAAAAAGTTTCATTCCTTTTTTTCATATAAAAAATACGCTTTTCCTTCGGAATATAACCGTCAAATTGCCCATAAATTAGCGAAACAGTTCATAGTTGTTATTATTTAAGCGAAAATAATCCCATTTAATTGCAACTGTTATATACTCATCGAACTTTTTTATGCAATCAGTAAATATTTTAAGATAATTTGACAGGTTTTCCGATATTGTAAATATATTATATGACGTAACTAAGTAACCTATAGTCTAACAACAAGATAACTCTTGGTCGACTTCTTGGCTAATATTGTACGGATTACCTCCCTTACTCCAAATGACGTTAAACTGGTTCCCGTTGACTTGTGTGTACAAAGCCTTTGGTGCACTGCAATATAGTACGGGGACCAGTTTAGTGTAACTGCTATAACTGAGAAATAGATACTTTTTTAGAAAAACGCCGAGGAGATCCGATTGGTTCATGCAGTTTAAATTGGCTCCCGTTCCATGTTGCAGTGCAAGAAAGGGTAAATGGAAACCAGTTTACTAGGTTTACTGGTGTACCCTCTCATATACTAATTGTTTTTCACATCCCAGAGATTGTAACGCTGTAAACTGGTCCCCGATGTCAGTCTGTTCGAAGACCTTTGATGTAGGCAGTCAACAAGTATATTCGGAACTCCTCGACGTTTGTCTAAGGAAAAGTGCCTCGGACGTAATAGCCAGGCGGCCATTTTGTGGTTGTTCACTGTTCACGTTCTATACATAGCGTGACGTCACTACGTTTGTCTAACCTCTACAATGTGTACACTACGGTAGCGCTATGCACTGACCTGTGTTATTCTGCTCGGGGCATTATGGGTATTTGCAGGAACTACTTACAAAATGGAAATTATAAACAATAACATAGCGTGACGTACACATTGGAGCCAAGCGTACTTCAACATTGCGTTTCATTGAATAATTAATGTTATTGACGAAAGCACAATAAAAGATATGGTATAACGTATTCATTTTACATAACTAAACAAATTGTGTTAATAACATACAACCGATATGGTTGTTTTGACATTTTTAATCCTTCCGCAGAACTATACTTTAGCGTATGTATAACTATCTAAATGTAGATAGTAATCAGTTTTATGTATAGAGGTTAGACAAACGTAGTGACGTCACGCTATGTATAGAACGTAACCTCTATACATAAAACTGATTACTATCTACATTTAGATAGTTATACATACGCTAAAAGTATAGTTCCGCGGAAGAATTAAAAATGTCAAAACAACCATATCGGTTGAATGTTATTAACAAAATTTGTTTAGTTATGTAAAATGAATACGTTGTACCATTTCTATTCTTGTGCTTTCGTCAATAACACTAATTATTCAATGAAACGCAATGTTGAAGTACGCTTGGCTCCAATGTGTACCATACGGTGAGGTCACGCTATGTTATTGTTTATAATTTCCATTTTGTAAGTAGTTCCTGCAAATACCCATAATGCCCCGAGCAGAATAACACAGGTCAGTGCATAGCGCTACCGTAGTGTACACATTGCACTGTTCAATGACTACTTTCCATCATGGCTGACCCTGGGTAACCGACGATGGAAACAACCTGTTTCTCTTTCAGTGGGAACGTGATGCCCATTTCATCAATCGAGAACGTTAAACACGTTTGAAAGTCTGTAATTCTGAGAATGATTCTTGAAAACGTGTACCGAGTACGTATTGAAATGAAAAAGTAGTGACCGGAAACCGCTTAACCAAGATTAGTAACCCTACACTTATGTACGAGGCGTATTTCTCAGTTACGGAAATGCCTGAGTAGTTACGACTGGTAGACTGTAAGCAACACTGGTTCCTGTTCAGAAACACTTGGTGTACTTGTAATCTGGATCGCCTGTCATGTGAAGGCCGGGAACCAGACCATGCAAAACGGAAATTAAATTGATTTGTTAAAATTTCGAAGTTAACTATGTAAAACAGTGTTACGATTATCTGCTAAGGTGAGTTTTGCCATGATTTAAATGACTTGAAATTTTTAGGCCTTTTTAATGTCTCCGTTAGTGCATTTTTTATTTCACTAAGTCTAATGAACATAAAGTATGAACATAGCATTTTCTGTATGAACTTGTATACAATGATTTTTCAGGGCCCAACAACATTCGAATAGTCGGTGTTTTGCTGTATATCCTATGCTTTGTTTGTAGTGATGCGCGATAATAACGATATACCGGTATATTGCAATATCACGCCTACTACAAAATACGCTTCTGTAATTGGATGATTTGACGTCATGTGGTGACCTAATATATCCTATATTAGGTTAACAGAAAATATTAGGTCTGTAATGGAGTCATTTATATTTAAATATTGGGTCTTTGATGGAGGCTTTTATTGCAAATGATGAAGAGGAAGGTAGTCTGCGTGATATAATCGTTACAGGGATAGTAACTGACCGGATACGGGATATACGGGTCTGTGGAAAACCATATCGGGACTCGACCTTCGGTCTCGCCCCATATGGTTTTCCAAAGACCCGTATATCTCGTATCGGGTCAGTTACTAACCCTGTAACTATTAATACGTTCCAAAATGCAATACGTACCGGTACGGTTCCACCCCGTATCGTGATATTTTGTAAGTAAATTGATTTGACTATTTCAACTTGTATTGTATCGGCTGTAGCCCAATTCGACCGGAGAACAGCAGGAAATATTTTATTTGTGTAACTGTATTAGGACTGTATGTGTTACCTTGCCCAAGGAGTGTTTTATATTAACAATTGTTATATACTACACAGCATGAAGTTTCATACTAGTCACTGATATTTTCATTAGTTTCTTTGTGATAGCTTAAATAAAGATACCACCATGCAAATGATTAATGCAACTACATTGTGCATATTTTCAATAAAATCCAAGCTTGAATTCTAAATAAATCAAGAGTTTTAAACACCCATTGTGATCGCAATACGTATTGCAATATAGTGTAGCGTATCGCAATACGTATTGCAATATAGTGTTGCGTATCGCAATACGTATTGCAATATAGTGTTGCGTATCGCAATACATCGCGATAGGAAATATCCCGCAATACCCATCGATGTTTGTTTGATAATATCTATCTATGTATTATGTATAATGTATATTTTCGAAAATTCGGATGGAATAAAGATGTAAATGCATATACATTGTATATATATATATATACACAATGTATGCTACTTTATGACACAGTGTACATGATCAAATAAATTCTAGAATGTTTCCCTATTTTCATGGAACACACAAGTACAAATGTACTGAGTCTTGCCCCCTACATTTACTGTTTAGAAGGATGACACGTTCTAGAATTGATGTTATTATTAGGTGCTTTTTGGCATTCGCCCTCGATTGAACAACATGTAGGCAAGCAGTTTATTTATAGCTACATATGTATTTCAAAATGCGACAGTTCTTATCTATAATTTCTTTATGGCTATAAAACCTTGCACAGACTGCATAGCTTATCATAAGTACCACCAACACTTTAAAGTAATGATGGGATCGTGTTGTCTTTTCGTGGTTTCAATTGTGTTAATGTCAGCAGTTCATGGCTTTTTGTTGACCACTGAAACCAACCGTAAAGTTACGGCCGTGCTTCGAGTCTCAAACGGTGGACAATATGGTTATTGGGGCACTCCAGAATTTTGTCCAAATGGTTCATACGCATCTGGCTATAGCATGAAGGTAAGGTCGTTATAAATTGTTGGTTTTGCGGTTTCGCTACTTTTTTTTCAACACTAGATATATACTCTTTTTTTAAGAATCATTCTTAGAATTTCAGACTTTCAAACGTGTTTATCTTTCGCGATTGATAAAATGGGTATCAAGTTCCCATTGAAAGAAAAACTGGATGTTTCTATCGTTGGATTCCCAGGGTCAGCCATGTTGGAAAGTTGTCCGTGAATAACAACAACAAAATGGCGGCCTGCCTATTATGTCCGAGGCAATTTTCTTTTGACAAACGCCGAGGTGTTCCGATAGAGTCTAAACAGTGAGGAGGCTGTGTAGCACTGAACATAATGCAACAAGTGTTTTGTCTAACTATTCCTTATTTCATACCAGATTGAAAGCCAGCAGACGTTCGGTGATGATACTGCACTAAATGGAATAAAACTGGTTTGTTCAGACGAATCAGGTCACTTAGGCAATACCGGAAGTTTGCTTTCCGATGGTACCATCACATCAAATGTAGGACCATTCGGAAACTGGGGTAAAGCCGAGACATGTAAACAATGGTTTAATAACACAGACTATATGATGCGTTTTGCGCTACAAGTAGAGGAACCAGTAAGTATTAGCCTGTAATTATAGGGTCAAATCTGAACTGATGAACACCGGTGAAAAAAGGGGCCGCCATGATGGAGTGATTGTGGTCGCTGACTAGTAATCACTAGCCCCTCGCTGCTGCAATTTCGGATTCAAACTTGGACCGGAAAGATCTACCTATGCGAAAGGTCTGTGAGTCTATCCATGTGTACGCATGGACTCTTCCTCTGTCATTAATGCTTGTAAAGTCACAAAATGACAATGGTGTGACATTAGAGCCCAGAAAAAGTACAAAAACCACCATGTGTCCATCGACCCCTCTTTGACACATTTATATACACAATGTGACGTACATGTACTAAAATTAACACCTGAATAAATATTTTGCCATTATTTCAACTGCTGAGTATGACAGGACAGTAGTTAAATGATTTATTGAGTAATTAATACTTATTAATACGTTATTACCGACAGCCTTTTCTTACGTAATCGACTGATAAAATATGGCAACATAATTATTACATGTATTTGTTTTGATTCAATCCACAAAGACAAGATTGCATTTATACCAATTTTCACTCGTAAAATTCCATTTTAGTCTGTTTTTAGGTTTTTCATTTTTGTATAAAAACAAAAAGGCCGTGACGTCAATGGCCATTTAAATTCGGATGAATAAAATGTTTTAACATAAATATATGTAATACTTATATGGGTTGATTTCCTATACGTCTATCCTGCCTGTGCTGTAGATCCTGTAAGAATGTTACGTATTACGTTAGCTTGGAGTTTATAAATACAGTCAAACCCGGGATCAAAGGCCATCCCTGGGTTAGACAAAATGTGACCTTTTGACAAGTGGTATTTATTCAGAGATCAGTTTGCTTTATTTAATAAAAATCGGATTTTAAAAGAATGGCCTTTATTCACAGGGCGACCCTTGATCGGGGGTGGTCGCTAATAAAGGTTTGACGGTAATCCAAACACGTGCCTTAAATAAGTTAACTTCTCCATGTTTCAGCAAGGAGGTGGAGACGACACAGCGGCGAACTTTGTCAAGTTTCAATGCCAACCACTGAGTGGCGTCGATTCTCAAGTGAACGTCACCGAGATCGTCCCTGGACCTGGGCGTGGTTTTTACGGGAAATGGAGCGAATGGAGTGAAGCTTGTCCAGTAAACAGCGCCATCTGTGGATTAAATACCAAGGTTGAATCTGTACAAGGGGGCGGAGACGACACGTCCCTCAATGATGTTATATTCTACTGCTGCAATGACAAACGACAGGGAAATGTCATCGTTGGATAGAGAATTTTAGAAAATAAACTATCGCATGTACATGTAATTTCATGTTCTTTTTTTCTAAGAATAAACTTTGGATACGACTATAAAAACGTCTTTGTATTTTTTTATACATACATGCAGACAATAGTGAATGTAATACTGGGTTTCTAATACGTTTTGAGATGTTACTACATGTATTTTGTTATTCTACTCTAATATTGTTTTATTCTCAGAAACTATCTTTGTGCGACTCGATCACGCATGCATAGTTTTCAGGCCACGCCCACTTGACACGGTTAGATAAAAGACACTACAAAAACATGTACTAACTTCTAAGAAACAGTTATTCGTTTTGTTACATTCTTCATACATCTTGTTATATATACAAGCATTTCAGTTCGGTGTTTAGTGTAAAATGGTCCACCGACAAACATTCTCTGAACTATATTCAAACGTAACGAAGATACGTCCGCTTAACATTCTCAATACATATACATGTATTTCCAGACAATCGGTGCTCCTCGGCGTTTGTCTAAAAGATTTCTCAGTGACGGAAATGCTCGAGTAGTTACGATTGAGTTTCCGGACTGATAAGAGGTCACGTGTTCGAAACTCATGTGAGTGCACGCCCTTTTGGCTACCGTGCTTTTTATGCATATTTGGTGAAATAAAGTAAAGCTTTAAAGACCTAGCTGATTACGTATTTAGATAAAAGACTGTAAAATCAGAGATTAGCTAGTTAAAAATTATGAATTAAGAACATCCGTTTTCTGAAAATCTGGAATTTGTTTGAGAATCATTAAGAATTCTAAGCATGTACAGTGCTCATGTATATAATTATATAATACTATTCGTAGATAAGGGAACATAGCCTATCTTGTATTAGAATCATGATAAGGCACGGTTTTAACTCTGTGACCTTCTGATAAAGTTTTTCTCCGCTAAGTACCGAAGGTTTGCTCACACACTAAAAAAACTTAAATTTTGTACATCACACAATCAAAGGAAATTTAAATTCTATGAGATTGGACATTAGGTACCTAGTTCATGTTTTTAGACTTCAAGTCCTTTTATGGAACCATTGACTTATACTGAGTCCGACATTATTACAAAGCGAAGAAACACGTTAGTTGTAAACATGTCAGTGGCACTGTGCCCCACCCATCCGTAGTAGCTGGACAATGAATCAAGTTTTAAACACAAGGCGTCCCAAATGCCAATCAATGATTTTCTCTGTCAATTTAGTTCTGCATGAAGAATTAACATATAGTCCCTAGGAAATGGAAAATATTTTAGCGCATGCGCACTGCCGACAAGAACGACAATCTCCCAAGGGAGACTATATACCTATAGTTACAGGTATGTGAAAGGGGCACTTAAAATAAAAGCCACTTGCACAGGTAACACCTTTCAATGTTCTGGTAAGTTGATACTAAGTCTTATACAGTAACACATGCGATATTCTCACAAAAGTCCAATATATGGGTCGATTCATAATAATTATTCACCTTTAAGTTTATCAGCAAATTTCAATACAGCGTAAATGACCTCTCGGGGTTAGGGTTTAGGGTTTAACTGTGTACTTCATGATAAGCATTCGTATCAAGCAATCACTTTCGGTTCTTAGATCCCACATAGAGAAGCGGCTGGGCACTAAGTGACATGGTTGATGATAAGGAAGTGTAGCTACAAAAGAAAGCCCCATCCGTACTTAGTTCTTGAATGAATATAACATATAATAGAAACCAAAATAAACACAATGCTCCCCCGGGTGACCTTTGACCTACTGCCCTGAACATGCACAAGCATGCAGACTTTGTCATGAGGAACCAACATAATAAATAAATATGAAGTTCAATGATTGTAGGTGGAAGCGTTTTGATTTTATAGGCAAAGTTTAATTTTGGTACAAACAAACAGACAGACACACAAACAGACAGACAGGCCAAAAATAATATGCCCCCGATCTAACGATACGTGGGTATAAAAAGGGGTTTCTAAGCTACAAAACAATCAAGTTCTACTTGTCCGATAGTTCATGTATTCAGGTCCCAATTTCATGAATTGACGATTTTGCAATTGTCTGCGGATAGTAGAAGTAAACTAATCCGTTTCGATATGCAGTACAATCTCTCCAGAGCGACCCTCTCATCAGCACCAACCTCCCTTCAACAACAGCATGATTCCCCCCCCCCCCCCACTGCATAATTTAACAATTAATTTGAGCTCTCTAGAGCAACAACCTCTCAACAACAACATAATATTTCCACTCCCAAACGGGTGTTTCTTTGGAGAGCTTGCACTATACATGTACGCTAAAACCTGTGAACAAAGGCCATCCATGTAATTTTACAGTTTACGTTTATTTACAGGTCATTTTGTTATAATAAATAGTCAATAATGTTTTTTATTGTGTTTATTTGGAGGTGTTCGCAAACACAGGTTTGACTATATTAGACGCGTACATAATATTCATAATGGAAGAAAAATGTGTTTTTTCCCACTTCTAGATCTATACAGAGACACGTAGAATTAACGTCAATATTAAAGCTATATTTTAAGACCCACTTATTTCCAGACTGATTTTCAATATGCAATGTATTTTTTAAAAATATTCCTCATGAAGACAGAGTTTTGGATTCCGGAGATTGTTATAAATATCGACATGTTTGTGCTGTTCCGAGGACGACTTTAACGCCGAGGTCAATAATTTTCATTATCAGTGAGAGAAAGCCGAACTATGTGAGCATACCAACGCCGGGCACGATCATTTTACATACATGTGCTATAAATCTTATCACATCGCACCGAGTATCATTTGGACAGTGTATCTTGTACTGTGAACATGTTGAAGTTTTTTAGTTTAGTTTTGCTGACAGTAAGTGCGACTTACGCTGCTAGGACCGTCGTGCAGGAAATTGCTGTGACCAATGGTGGCCCGTATGGAAATTGGGCAGCGCCAGCATACTGTCCCCCGGGCCAGTTTGCAACAGCGTACAGTATGAAGGTTGGTTAAATAACTTACATGTAGGTCTACATGGGTTGTTTCATTATTTTGTAATATCATCATTTTTGCAACTGATTTGCATCTAATACAGCGCGACAGCCTTACCTTCTAGAAAAAGGATTTGTCTTGGTTCATAATCCCCTTTTGGTGCCACGTGGCATTCTGTACTATAAATGGTTTAAACGTAGCGCTCACCAAAGGTAACAATTAGCACAAGTTAATAGAAACATTAAAAAAAGTAAAAACTGGCAATATAAAATTGTAATTATAATTGTAGGTGGGAAATTCAAGTACATGTATATAGGTAACTATGAATAATCTTCCTGTGGTAAATTTGGTGAGTGTAGGCTATAACCAAACATCTCAAAATCAAGTTCATATATTTTTTGGATATCTTTTATGACGTCTTGGTTTATTTTCTTATACGCATGCGCGAGAGCTGATTGTCTCTGAAGCTGGGATTCCTTAGACGACAGAGGAAACTTCTTGATGGTGTCCATTATTACTTGTGTGACGTACTTGACATCTTCAAACTGTTTCGAATTTTGAAATTTCTGTGATGGGAACAGGGCCTGATTTAAAATGTATCCTTGAATTTGGAAGGATTCCCAAAGTCTGTGTACGAGAGTGTTAGCATCCATGCACCTTCTTATCCCTCCTGTATTGATATAAGCCGTTTTAATGATACCAGGTAAAGATTGTTCAACTCTATGCTCATGTAGCGCTGACATCAACAAATCAAACTTGTCTCTATCAACTTTGAATTTCTTGAGAGCTGATTCCACATCCGCCGAGAAACTTTCTTGCTTGGCAACAAATGAAACGTTTAAATTACACGGATCGCACAATGAATATACCGGCGCCCAGTGCTCATTTACTACAGCCCTGGTCTTTACACTTTTTACAATGAATTTTAAAAAGTCTGAAAATGTGATGTCTTTGTAACAGTGGATAGAATTTCTCCTTTCGGGTGCTATTCTATTGACAATATCCTTATTGAGATTTGCAGCAAGCATCGTGTACGATTTGTCAATAAACGCTGAATACAGCCGACTGTATGGATTTCTGGTGCTTATGATTGTGGGACTCTCCTTGTCTTCAAACGAGCCCCTGGGTAACCTGTTACTTCCAATATGTATACTTCTTCGGGCTTGCGTAAATATTCTCCCTCCACGTTTTGTATTTTGCTTTAAAACTTGAAAAACTTGCGTCCAGTATGTGGATCCAACCTTTGGTACTTTGCAGTAGGAAACCTGATACTTGGATGAAAAATACAGTCGTTTTTTACCAGGACGAATGGGTACAGCATTTCTCAATTGTATGCCATTAGAGCATACACTTTCGATCAAATGAAGTCTTGTTTTCTGGTCTGATGTGAGGTCAGCGTCATGTGACGTTTTACTAACGCTTGCAAAATGGTCGTGTGACGTATCACTAACGCTTGCAAAATGGTCGTGTGACGTATCACTAACGCTTGCAAAATGGTCGTGTGACGTATCACTAACGCTTGCAAAATGGTCGTGTGACGTATCACTAACGCTTGCAAAATGGTCGTGTGACGTATCACTAACGCTTGCAAAATGGTCATGCGACCGCGAATTACTTGAAGAAGAAAGTAGTTGTCCAACTAATGCGTTGCCTGGAATAAAGATTATACACGATTAATGATCATGGGTATAAATCATAGTTGCAAATCTACTACATGCAATATCTCTAAATACTGTATTTTCATTTACAAAAATGTATCTTCGTTGGGCTCAATTTTCGTAATTTTTACTAAAATGGCTATTTCGTGGGGACATTAATTCGTGGATGTTGAATTTTGAAAACAAAATGCCTTATCTCTGCCTTTAAATTCGTGGGGATTTGAATTCGTGGATGAGACGACCCACGAAATCCACGAAATTAAATCCCCAACGAAAATTTATGATTCCACAGTAATTTATGATGATGAATAGCGGATGTTAATACTATCTTCCGATATTAGATTCAAATGATACACTTTTTGATGTTTTAAGGGAAATACCGCATGCGGAACATTGACGCTATTTTCCTATGAAAAGACAACTCCTGTCGTTATTGATTTTTTTACCTGTGTGATAAACTAGTTGTTTCCCTTTACGCCAAAAAAAACAATAAGTGGTCAGTATTGATTTTACCAAGTTAACCTTATCGAATATGGATTATTTAGCGTTAAACCGAGATCTATATCTCCTGGTCGTTTTTTGTGCGAGGAATGTGAGAGTATTATTTTTCTCACGAGGGTGAAGGATCATGGTCTTCAACACAATAATTAAAAGAAAAAGGTCATATTTTTGTTTTTTAAAATACATTATTACATATTTTAATGTTGATCTTTAAATGAATATTGATGTGAATAACATTAACAAACCAGTAGTAAACCGATATTGTTTGATTCCAATTTAATGACTTTATATAAGGTCAAGGAAAGTACATACTATTAGATGAAATATTACAGCAGTAATATATTTAGATTTTTCGGAATCAAACACCTTACAGAACACAGATCTATACGTGTATATATATTCATTTCACACAGGGATATATAGCATCCCTGTTTCACACTACTAAGGGAAATAATTATATGAATATATAATTCAAAAATTCAATCGTTCGACAGAACAAAATATGTTGAGTTTTTCTACGGGCACGGTTAATTTTTCAACTTTCGCATTTCTAAAAAATGCATGTTTTACACAGCTCGGGGACAAGTCAAACTGACATAGTGATTCTTATTTCCCGACCAGATACAAGTCGTTGTTGGAACGCGATCTCTAATGACTGTGCTAAGTAAGTCAAACAAGATATTGGAAACTCTGAAAATATTTATTTTTTTAAATAATATCAGTATTCAATATAATTTGTTTTATATGCTTATAAATACAACAAAAGTTTTTCATAAACTAATTATCACTATAAATCTTTTAACCAGACACTAAGCTGACCGTGACCAGACAGGATTAGACAGATAAGGGGCAATAAAAAAATAGACCTCCTGTTGCTTTTGGGGTCTGTCCAATGTCTTTAAATTTAGCTATTTGATATTTTAAGGGTGTTGGGGTATGTATGTGCGAGTGTGTGCGCGAGAATCAGGGATTGTTTGTTAGTCTTACTTATTCACTGTTTAC
The DNA here is from genome assembly GCA_964023205.1 of Lutraria lutraria. NCBI lineage: Eukaryota > Metazoa > Mollusca > Bivalvia > Venerida > Mactridae > Lutraria > Lutraria lutraria. The sequence continues at coordinate 12,329,241 of OZ026850.1, read as the reverse complement.
GTACAATATCATGTATGTCTATATATTTATTGTGATGATGCGCCATCGGCATAAATCAAAAATAAAGATTTATCTATCTATCTTTAAATTTGGATATTTATTGGTTACTGTCCTAATAGAACTGTATTAGTAAATCTCTTGGGACTTTAAAAAGTTAAAACGGCACTTTCAATAATAATAATGATAATAATAAATTGGTATTTAATTTGAAATGGCGTATATTAAACATTGTATGTCAATTTTAACACCCGGTCGATACTGCATGAACGAGCAATATCCGATAAAATCAATAAATATTACGTAACATCCTGATAATTGTATATCATCAGTCATAACAGTGGCCAGAGGCTTTCGCCATATCTGTATCAGATAATAAATCGTATCCACACGAATGCATTTTCTTAATATTATTTTCAATCAAGAAGTACATATAGAAATATAGCACGGTATTTTTTCAATGATATTGCAAAGAAAAAAGAAAAAGCATTTGACAACATTTTTACTAGATGAGACTAAAAAAGGCATTGTGTAAAATATTGTTGTACATCGAAATTGGTTCGAATAAAATATATTTCTTATATTTTATTATCAATTTATCCATTGTTTTGATTTACTACATTCAAAATCAATTAGGCTTTAAAGAATAATTGGAATATACTTCTGAGTTTATAAAATCACTTAATCTATGTTTCTGACCCAGCAAGCTCACGACTGGAAAAGTTTAAACAAATCGTAGTTTTATAAAGCGTGATAAATAACAAGGACTTATATACATACATATTTTCATTTTGTATAGATTTTTTTTTTTGATGTATAAGTAAATATACAATCTTATCAGACTTTCCTTTATATTAAATACTATTAAAACTAGGGACTGCTGTTTAGATAGGTTTCAAGTATAATAATTTTGTCAAATAGTTGTTTTATGATTCTAGTCTCTTATAATTCTAATCAGAATGGCCACCTATTTTATTTGTTTTTTATATATTATGTATTGTATTTGTAAATGTGGATGAGACTTAAATAAAAATTAAATATACATATTTTCTGAAGATAATCCTTTCTACAGAATATGTTTCCGGTAAAACATGCACGAGAAAATCATTTAATTTCACCTTCATTAACTTAAAGGTGTTTTCTCAATAAAACTGCCTTCATTTATTAATTTGTAATAGATATATTTATATTCACAGGGTGACCGTAAAGTAGCCATGGTTATATTTTGAGTTTTTAGACCCGCTTACATAAACCTGATTAAGAAAATAAATATGTATCGAGTTATTGAATTATCGAACAGTTTGCTAAAAATTAGCATTTTTTTGTAACATATGTTTCAGGTCATTTTACGTGCTGTCATAATAACCATTGACAAATTAAATTGATCTTTTCGATTATTTGAACTTTCGGTTTGTAGATATGTAAGTAATAAAACATTAAGTTATCTGCATGTGGTCTAACAAGTGCATGGCGGATGTAGAAAAACGTAATACATATACTAGTACTGTGGTTCGCATCAAAATGCATGCGCGCCGAGCGAGTGACGGCTATTCAAAGCTGAACTGATGTCCAGTTGCCAATAAAATCAAGTTTAAGACGTTCAACAGCTCTAGTATCGGAGTGAAAGTACATGACTGTATCAAAGGGGTTTGTCACGAAAAAAAAATATGTAACCAATATATATATAGAAGGGAAAGAACTTCGACAATTCGAATTTTCCAGCGCGTGTTATAAACTTCCATGTTATTGCAATGCAGTACAAAATATTTAACTCATATTTAGTGCAACGTATGGGCAACAGAAAATGTATACTTTACTACCTTTAAAGATATTCTTAACTCGCTATTGAAGATTTTTCACTCGAAAAATGGTCAAATTTTACAATTTTTTTTCGTGACAAACCCCTTTGGACTGTATAAGTAATTAACCGCTAAGTAGGATGAACTTTTAGGACTATTTTTACTAACCTGATGATTCTACACGCAGAATTATATTTTTCTGGACCTGCTCATATTCTTTAGATAACATCACTATTGTACACGTACATGCAACTAGTATCCCCAAAACAAAAGCACGTTTTGGGTTAATTCTGAGAATTGACAGCATTATCAATGTCTTTGACATCCTGTAAATAAATAAATACAGTTGACCACGGTTACAAATAATTTCTTGAAACCTGAATAATTACTTAACTGTATCCAAATTCTACGATATTCATAATACTGTATGAGTAATGAGGGGTGAATCATTTGAATTTATCAGAGATTTCACCATGCATTATTTCACAGGGTCAGGTTTTATTCTAGATGGCAGGGCTGTGGCGAGTATCCGAGTTGAAAAAATCGAGTACGAATAATCGTCATTACTGAGATTCGTGGTTCGTGGTCTGTTTTTTTTTTACAGAAAGTGTATTCTTTATTCCTAAAGTTTCCTTTTCTGTACCTACCTATTACGGGGATAATAAATGGGGTTACCCATCAGGGGCCCGAAATGGAAAAAAAAAAGAAGTTTCCTTTTCTGTAATTATGTATTGTCTCACCATGGCCAAGAGATCCACTCGGATCTTTAAATAATGAGTCACAGGCTTAAAATCAGAAAATGATGCTGGTAAATCCATTGATTGGAAGGGAGTACGTATACATTTAAGCCTTAGAGCAATTGATATTAATTTAACTTCATTATTCCTAAAAGAAAATATATTAAATTGAGCTGCACAGTCTTCAGGACTGCCATGTTGAAGTTTTAGATGGGTCTTTGATAACAAAGGATTCTTGATTCGATTTGTGGATCATTAGTGTTGAATCGTGGATTAGATCGGATCGCCACTTACCCAACGGTCCACAGCCCTACTAGATGGCAATGATGATCCACCATACATTGCATACTTACATCCGGTTGTTTATGCAGTCCAACTTATGTCAGTGGCTACCTCCGAATAAAGGTCACAGTGCGAATAAAAATCCTCATTAAAAACCCCTTATTGATCATTTAAAACCTAATTACCTCTGAATAAAGGGCACATGTCAATAAATGCACATTTTGTCTTTCCCGAGGGTGGACTTTGTTCACAGGTTTAACTACATCTCAATTTCTCAAGGTTATGAAATACTGTATAAATACATTACCTTGTTTTTGTTGCAAAAATATCGTAAATCACATCCAAAACAATATTTGTCAGAAATATACCACTCGTTATTTATCATCCGTACTCATTATGTTAAAATTTCATACCACTTCCTAATCCAGAATAATTTTCAAAAAAATGTATTTAAAACTAAAATTTGATTATTACGGTGTCTTTATAATGGAGGTCTTATATTGTATTCATATAAAAACTACATGTACCACTATGCAGTTTTTTGTGAAGGTAAAGTCCCACAGGCACTTTGAACGTACGTATGTAACAACCCGTTTTGCAATAAAAAAAATTTTTTTATTGCAAAACGGGTTGTTACATACGTAGCCGTATCGTTTAATTAAATCAAGATAGTGATTTAAGATAAAAAAATAAGTCAATTAGTTTCCATGCAGTTTACAATTTAATATTGACTAACATGTTGCAATTAAATTTCAAGTTATCATTATTGTCTTCAAAAATTTTGTTATACATTGTATGTATTACACAATCATACAAACTTATAAACAAAATGTCAAAACTTAGCATTTTCTAACTTTTTTAAGTTGCCCTGACTGTTTCTAACCTTAGCTAATAGTGACCTTGTATTTTCTGCAAGAGACAACGTATATGTAAATTATGATTTGACAGTTCACACATGAGGCAGTGTATACGTTACAACTATGACTTGCCAATTCCCACATAAGACAGTGTATATGTTACAATATTGACTTAGAATATCCCATGTATATAACCAGGTAATTGGTCTCAACTCTCAAGTGAAATTAGCAAAGAGCATGTTCGCATACTATAATTATGAACTTCGACTTTATTTTTCAGATCGAGGTTAATCAATTCCGTGGAGATGATACCGGAATGAATGCCATTAAACTTACATGTTCGGATGGATTCGGACATGATCATAATGAAATCACTTCCGGTGAAGGTCCATACGGCACGTGGACAGGTACCGAGTCATGTCCAATGGGAACCTACATGGTTGCATTCGTTCTTCAAGTAGAAGGCAGTGTAAGTATTGTTCTATGGCTGCCTATAACCGTCCGTCCGTCTGTCAAACCACACATACGAGAGATGTTCGAAATGTAATGTGTGTTGTACTATAACACGAAAACAGTATGCACGATTTCTCTAATATTGATACGTCTGGATCGCTCTTTTCAATACCTTTACATTGGAATATACATGTACATGAATATTTAGTTCAATACAAAATTGTCATATATCTTTATTTTAAGAGAGCCACTCGTTGACCAATGTTGAAAAAATGTTTGGAAAGCGTGTTGAGAATGTTTAAGAACTTTGAGCTTACATAAAACTTCGTAGAAAATTCGGTCATTCATTGAAGCCAATTTTAAACAAATTGGGGTTTACAAGTTTATGGGTCCATTAAGGTATCTTAAGTGACATGTGGCAGTTGGAAAAAGAGTTTTGTTACTCGCACGTGGATTGTTAAAGATTCTGCAAAATCAGGAAATCGGTGACTGCTGCAACAGGATTAACCAAAGTCTCCAAAGTCAGGGAAATAATTGAAAGGGATGGCAGATATACGATTCGCGACGTTACCGAAGCTGTTGGCATTTCACTTTCGAGATAAAAATTCATTTTGAAGAGAATTTTTGAAGTACAAAATATTAATGCCGTACGGATACCCCCTCTATTGACAGATGATCAAAAAGTATACGCGTACGAACACAAAACAATTACATGTACTCAAATAGTTCCCAAATTAGCAATCAGCAATCAATCAATCAATCAATCAATCAATCAAAACGTATCACATTGATATTGATATCTTTTCAGCAAGGAAGCAGTGATGATACAAGTGCTAATTACGTAAGATTTTATTGCCGCGATTTTACCGGTACTCAAGCCGTCACAGAGATCTCTAGGGCCCCAGGATCAGGTGTATGGGGACACTATGGTAACTACAGTCCAACATGTCCACCCAATTCTGCCATCTGTGGTTTGACGACCAAAATAGAAGGCGGTCAAGGTAACGGAGACGACACGGCAATGAATGACGTCAAATTTTATTGTTGTACTGATTTGCATGGTCGTTAAAAGACCATTGATACAAAATGTGCTGGATTCTAAAATAAGACGTATTTACTCATATTGTTGTTGTTTTTTTCTAGTGTTCTTATTATTTTTGTCTTCCTTATTGTTGTTTATTGTTGTTTCCGGTGCCGACGTTGCTGCTGTTGCTGCTTTTACTGATGCAGCAATTATTTATTGTTGTTATTGTTGCCGGTTCTTCTGACGCAGCGAATCTTGTTGCTGCTGCTACGTGTACAGTTGTTGTTATTGTAACACAAACTAGACTTCTGATAGCCTGGTTCCCTGTCTAAAATTCCTTCGATTACATAGTAGTGTCAGGGGCAAGTAACCCAGACTAGACTTCTGATAGCCTGGTTCCCTGTCTAATATTCCTTCTATTATATTAGTAGTGTCAGTGGCAGGTAACCCATACTAGACTTCTGATAGCCTGGTTCCCTGTCTAATATTCCTTCGATTATATTAGTAGTGTCAGGGGCAAGTAACCCAGACTAGACTTCTGATAGCCTGGTTCCCTGTCTAATATTCCTTCGATTTTATAAGTAGTGTCAGGGGCAAGTAACCCAGACTAGACTTCTGATAGACTGGTTCCCTGTCTAATATTCCTTCGATTATATTAGTAGTGTTAGGGGCAAGTAACCCAGACTAGACTTCTGATAGCCTGGTTCCCTGTCTAATATTCCTTCGATTATATTAGTAGTGTTAGGGGCAAGTAACCCAGACTAGACTTCTGATAGACTGGTTCCCTGTCTAATATTCCTTCGATTATATTAGTAGTGTTAGGGGCAAGTAACCCAGACTAGACTTCTGATAGACTGGTTCCCTGTCTAATATTCCTTCGATTATATTAGTAGTGTTAGGGGCAAGTAACCCAGACTAGACTTCTGATAGCCTGGTTCCATGTCTAATATTCCTTCGATTATATTAGTAGTGTCAGGGACAGGTAACCCAGACTAGACTTCTGATAGCCTGGTTCCCTGTCTAATATTCCTTCGATTATATTAGTAGTGTCAGGGACAAGTAACCCATACTAGACTTCTGATAGCCTGGTTCCCTTTCTAATATACCTTCGATTACATAGTAGTGTCAGGGGCAAGTAACCCAGACTAGACTTCTGATAGTCTGGTACCCTGTCTAATATTCCTTCGATTACATATTAGTGTCAGGGGCAGGCAATCCAGACTAGACTTCTGATATTCTGGTTCCCTGTCTAATATTCCTTCGATTACATATTAGTGTCAGGGGCAGGCAATCCAGACTAGACTTCTGATATTCTGGTTCCCTGTCTAATATTCCTTCGATTACATATTAGTGTCAGGGGCAGGCAATCCAGAAAAGACTTCTGATATTCTGGTTCCCTGTCTAATATTCCTTCGATTACATATTAGTGTCAGGGGCAGGCAATCCAGACTAGACTTCTGATATTCTGGTACCCTGTCTAATATTCCTTCGATTACATAGTAGTGTCAGGGGCAGGCAATCCAGACTAGACTTCTGATATTCTGGTACCCTGTCTAATATTCCTTCGATTACATAGTAGTGTCAGGGGCAGGCAATCCAGACTAGACTTCTGATATTCTGGTTCCCTGTCTAATATTCCTTCGATTACATAGTAGTGTCAGGGGCAGGCAATCCAGACTAGACTTCTGATATTCTGGTACCCTGTCTAATATTCCTTCGATTACATAGTAGTGTCAGGGGCAGGCAATCCAGACTAGACTTCTGATATTCTGGTACCCTGTCTAATATTCCTTCGATTACATAGTAGTGTCAGGGGCAGGCAATCCAGAAAAGACTTCTGATATTCTGGTTCCCTGTCTAATATTCCTTCGATTACATATTAGTGTCAGGGGCAGGCAATCCAGACTAGACTTCTGATATTCTGGTACCCTGTCTAATATTCCTTCGATTACATAGTAGTGTCAGGGGCAGGCAATCCAGACTAGACTTCTGATATTCTGGTACCCTGTCTAATATTCCTTCGATTACATAGTAGTGTCAGGGGCAGGCAATCCAGAAAAGACTTCTGATATTCTGGTTCCCTGTCTAATATTCCTTCGATTACATAGTAGTGTCAGGGGCAGGCAATCCAGACTAGACTTCTGATATTCTGGTACCCTGTCTAATATTCCTTCGATTACATATTAGTGTCAGGGGCAGGCAATCCAGACTAGACTTCTGATATTCTGGTTCCCTGTCTAATATTCCTTCGATTACATATTAGTGTCAGGGGCAGGCAATCCAGACTAGACTTCTGATATTCTGGTTCCCTGTCTAATATTCCTTCGATTACATATTAGTGTCAGGGGCAGGCAATCCAGAAAAGACTTCTGATATTCTGGTTCCCTGTCTAATATTCCTTCGATTACATATTAGTGTCAGGGACAGGTAATTATAGAAGACTTCCGATATTCTGGTTCCCTGTCTAATATTCCTTCGATTATATTAGTAGTGTCAGAGACAGGTAATCCAGACTAGACTTCTTTTTCTTCTTTTTTTTCGTGTTTGGTTGAAAATATAAAGGGTAATAATGTCTAATACACATTAATTATTGTTATTAATTAAGTGTCGTAAGAATAACACGTCGTTTTATTTGCAAACGGTGTCGTGAGAATAACATACCGTTTTATTTTACAAGCGTTGTCATAAGAATAACACGTCGTTTCATTTGCAAACGGTGTCGTGAGAATAGCACGTCGTTTCCTTTACAAACGGTGTCGTAAGAATAGCACGCAGTCGTATTTGAAAACGGTGTCATAATATTAACACGTCGTTTTATATACAAGCGGTGTCGTGAGAATAACACGTCGTTTTCTTTACAAACGGTGTCATATGAAGAGCACGCCGTTTTATTTACAAACGGTGTCATAAGAATAGCACGTAGTCGTATTTGCAAACGGTTTCATAAGAATAGCACATAGTCGTAGTTGCAAACGGTGTCGTAAGAATAACACGTCGTTTTATTTAGAAACGGTGTCATAAGAATAGCACGTCGTTTTATATACAAGCGGTGTCGTGAGAATAGCACGTCGTTTTGTTTGCAAACGATGGTGTAAGAATAACACGCCGTTTTATTTACAAACGGTGCCGTAAGAAGAACACGTCGTTTTATTTACAAACGGTGTCATAAGAATAGCACGTTATCGTATTTGCAAACGGTGTCATAAGAATAGCACATAGTCGTATTTACAAACGTTGTCGTTAGAATAGCACGTCGTTTTATGAGCAATCGGTGTCGTGAGAATAGCACATAGTCGTATTTACAAACGGTGTCGTAAGAATTTGACGTCGTTTGATTTACAAACGTGAGAATAGCACGACACAAACTAAAAAAACAAGGGCGTATGTGCGACTCTACTAAGAGAATCGCTATATATACACCAGGTCATGAAATGATAACAATAACATAACTTTAACACCTTTTATACCACTGTGCTAATGCTTGTAAACAAGTTTTGAATATGTATATTTTATCCTGAAGGTTTGTCTAATAAATCTATTTTAGTATTTACAGTAGTGTATTTTCATGGGCTGGTTGATGGTAAATTATACTTACTGCCTTTTTATTTGAGTAAGAAAATGCTGAACAATTTAATAGTTATACACCAAAAATTAAAAACACGCTTTAATTTACATCCATGTAATATGTGTGCCCCGGGGATTAACCGAAACTATACTATAAGGTATAACTGTTTCACACCTTCATATAACTAACATTACAAAAACGCATTGAGCTTAAACAAAACTTTATTTTATGTGAATAAACTCTGGACATAAGATAATAATTATGTGTCTAAATGTTTCATGTTGCACAATTTGTCTGTTTAAGTCAAAACTGTTTTTGCTGCATTTTTAAAAGAATTATTACTTTAAACAATACGTATTCAATTATTGAAGCATTTGCAATCAAGAGAATGCCGATATTTACTTACCTGTGGACAAATCAGTCTGGTTTATTCTATACATTCATTGTATACATCAACAAAAATGTATTCAGTGTACAGATATACCTTTTTTTATACACATTACAAGTTAAACGAATTTAAAGGATATTCAAGACATTAAAATATTCTGCAATATGGATGGAAGGATACTAATTTAACATTCCTATCGGAACACCTCGTCTAAAGAAAGTAATAGGCAGGCCGCCATTTTGTTGTAGTACTTTACGAGCTACTTTCAACCGGCTGACCCTGGGAGTTCAACGATGGAAACAACCTGTTTCTCTCTCCATGGGAATATCATACCCATTTTAACAATCACAAACGATAAACACGTTTGAAAGTCTGAAATTCTACGAAAACGAGTACCTAGTATTGAAAAAAATATTTATGTGAATAAAGTATTTTACAACAGTCAAAGGCAACATAATGAAATCTGTATTATAAGATAATACATAAACACTACACAATATGCATAAACATGTATTATCAATGAAAGTCATTTATAAAATAACATTCATATTTCTGAGTTCATAGTAACGTACGTCTGTATGTTCATATTTCTTTGCTTATACTCATGTCTGTACGTACGTTTATATTTCTGACTGTGTGTTGATATTTCTAAGTTAATACTCACGTTTTTGCGTTCATACTTAAGTCTGCATATTTATATTTGTGAGTTAAATATTTACCTTTATATTTCTGAGTCGCCCAGAGAGGACAAAGTGACAATGAATGCAACAAAATAATATAATGGTTAGTTTTATTTCAGGATTCAGGGCTGAAGGGGGAAATGGCCAGTAGGGTAAAAATTGCCAAGACTGTATGATTTAATTATATTTGAAGACAACGAGAAAAAGTGGCCAGGAGAGTAACTTGACAATGGTCAAGAATGTATGGTTTAATTATATCTGAAGACATTTTTTAGGGGAAAACGTGGTCAGGGGGATAAAAATAACAGGCAAACAACATTTGAACTGATTAATTTTACAAAACAAATCTTATCTCATATACAATTTACCAAAAAAGGATCAACACTTTTAAGTAAAATGAATCTGAACTAAATAATCTGTTTTGCCATAATATATTAATCATATATATCAAGTATATCAACGGTTATTGTGCAGAATTGGACTGACACTGCACTACCATAATATATCACACAGACACTTTGGGCATACAGAAACAGAACAGAACAGATACTTTATTAAGACTTAAGCATTATGTACAGCCCATCGTCATATAAACATAAACATGTATAATAGGGGGTGGGTGTATGGGTGTGTAAATATTACTCAGCTAGCCAACCTCATAGGAGCTCGAAGTCAGGAATTGTTGTTTTTTCGGCAATTTTGCCCTTTTCACATGTAATATTACCCAAACTTTAATAACTCGGTCGTATTTTGTCCAAATATTGACTTTTGTAAATTACTCCAATATGGGTCGGGTAATCTGAAAAAAGAGAAAGTGTGACATACGCCATGTTATCCGCAACAAAAACGCCAAGAGTGACTCCCCTTGGCGTGGTGAGTTTTTTATCTACCCTGCTGGTTCTCCCAGTAACAACGCGGCGCAATATTGTAACGGAAACCCCGGCAATTGTAATCATAGTGCGGTGGGACCTAGAAAACGCGCGCAACGGTCAATATTTCTTTTCTGGAGCTGGCATAGGACGTTGAGCTTATTTGTATACATGGTAAGATTTCACAGCTATTTCATAACATTTTTTCATACATACTAAAACACAACATTTGAAAACGTTGTGATAGAGTTTACTGACATGCTTCACAAGCTATCTAAGTCCATTTTCGTGTATACAATGACTCGTTAAAAACTATGAAAACATGTTTCTTATATACATTAATCTTATACTAGTCTACTGAGTGATATGAATGAAGTAAAAGTTTTATATTCATTATTTATATATAAAAATATACATTAATCTTATACTAGTCTACTGAGTAATATGAATGAAGTAAAAGTATTATACTCATTATCAATATAAGAAAAATATTTATTAATTTATACTACTTCATTTTTTACTTCATTCATATCACTCAGTAGACTAGTATAAGATTAATGTATATTTTTGTATATAAATAATGAATATAAAACTTTTACTTTATTCATATCTCACTGTATTACGAAATTAATGCATATTTTGTATATAAACAATGTGTATTAAGCATCTACTCAATTTATATCATACAGTAAACATATGCATATTCAAATTAACTGACTTGTTTATGGTCTATATACATTGGACAATTTACTTCTGTCAATTCTTACCATCTATACAAATAAGATTAACGTTCTAAACAAGCTCCAGAAAAGAAATTATATTGGCTGCGCCCTTTTTCAATGTCCAACCGAACTTTGTTTACAATTGTCTGTTTTCAAGTGCAATACTTAAAAAACCTATAAAAGACAGAAAAAATAAGACATAATGTATTCAGAACATAAATGCATGTCATACAATAATCATCTGTATAAGAAGTCACAAACTCTACATGCTGTACTATGATTACATGGTTCACATCAGACAATATACATGCACGTAATAAAAAGTAATTAAATAATTGCCTGAGATAATATGAATGAATAGAATAATACTTTTACTCCATTCATATCACATAGCAAACATGTACAGATTAAAATAAAACTGACTTAGGGTCTATATATATTTGACCATTTACTATGTTTACATCCAAGAAACATGTTTTCATAGTTTTTAACGAGTCATTGTATACACGAAAATGGACTTAGATAGCTTGTGAAGCATGTCAGTAAACTCTATCACAACGTTTTCAAATGTTGTGTTTTAGTATGCATGAAAAAATGTTATGAAATAGCTGTGAAATTTTTCCATGTATACAAATAAGCTCAACGTCCTATGCCAGCTCCAGAAAAGAAATACTGACCGTTGCGCACGTTTTCTAGGTCCCACCGCACTATGACTACAATTGCCGGGGTTTCCGGTACAATATTGCGCCGCGTTGTTACTGTGAGAACCAGCAGGGTAGATAAAAAAACTGCGCCAAGGGGAGTCACTCTTGGCGTTTGTTGCGGATAACATGGCGTATGTCACACTTTCTCTTTTTTCAGATTACCAGACCCGTTTTCAAGTAATTTACAAAAGTCAATATTTGGAAAAAATACGACCGAGTTATTAAAGTTTGGGTAATATTACATGTGAAAAGGGCAAAATTGCTGAAAAAAAACAATTCCTGTCTTCGAGCTCCTATGATCTAATGTACGTCTAATGTCTAATGTAGACCCGTTTGTGGAACGGGATCCACTAAACAACTCTCTCAGTGGTAACAATAATCTAAAACTCATCTATACCCTATAACTCATAAAACAGGATGTTTCAGTCTGTAGCATACCAAATCAGTCCTGACCATTCAACTTCTAATGTGCAACTGATCATTACACATAACTTAGGGGATTAATAAAATCAACTGAAATCTATTCAGTCATGCAAGACTGACCACTGAACCATCAAGGGACACAACTCACCACTGACCATAATATACTTAAAGGGAGACAATTGATCACACACACATATATAAAAGAACACAATAAAACTCAAACTGAATAGACACCAAAGTCTGACCCCGTCACACATGCACTTACATGCGTGAACTGTAAGCAACATTTTACAAACATTAACATAAAATGTAACAGAACAGAACAGAATCCTCAATTTACCAACACAGTACATATCTAGCTTAATTTGTGAATGTGAGAATTTTGTTAATTATGTAAAAAAATAATTGTCATAAAATCAAAAATAAGAAAAGAATAGCCTGCGTACATGCAGCTGTTAATATTAAGTTTACATTTATCGTTTCATTTAGTACTTTTGTAAATTTAATCATACTGTGTGGCATTGTATGTACTCTTGGATTGTACATGTATGTACAACGTATAATAACATACATAGCAATGCAAATCCCTTTCTGTGTTTTTCCTCTTTATTATCTATTTGGTCTGTTAATTCATCAGTAGCTTAGTCCGTGCCGAAAGAAAGTCTGACTGTTGACCGAAAGGATTATAAAATATCAAATCCGAGTCCATTGACGAAATTTGCATGGCTATGATTCAAGATAAATATACTCTAATAATAGATTTATCATGGGCCTAACCTCATGTGTCAGTGTTTTTATGAACATAATAAAGAACATCGAAATGTGGGTTTCGTTGTCTCGTATCCAAAAGAAATTTAGACTGTTGATCGAAAGGATTGCAAAATATCAAATGCGAGTCCATTGACCAAAAAAATAGTAAACATGTGTACAAATAGCCTGTGGGCGCGGAGCAATAATTATATTATTGTATTATTTGATAGAAACATGGAGTCTGGCAATAGCAAAATAAAAGAAACTCCAGACCTTCATCAACAAATGTCTAAGGAACATCATACACATATGGTGGCCAAATAAAATTACCAATGAACACCTTTGGGAAAGAACGAACCAGATACAAGTCATTCAAGAAATAAAGACAAGGAACTGGTTATGGAAATTAAAGACATACATTAAGGAAAGGCACCAACAACATCACGTGTCAAGCTCTAAGATGGACCCCTCAATGAAGGAGGAAAAGAAGACGACCAAGACAGACCTGGCGGAGAGTACTAGAGAAAGAAATGGCTAACAAGGATTACATTACAACAGCCAGCTAGGAACAGAGTAAGATGGAGAGGAATTGGCTGTGGCCTATGCTCCACAGGGGAGTAACAATTAAAGGCTTAAGCCAAGTAAGTCATTATTTGATACTGATCATTACCTCAATATTCGTGAAATCAAGTTCGATTTTTTTGGGGGATATCCGGAGTAAGTAACTGAATAGTTGTGGTTGTAGCTTTGGAATTCTTTCAATTCAGTCAAAGCAGGTACGTGTATTATGTCGTGTCACAAGTTATAAAAACTTATAATATACGGTTAATACATTTTGCTAGGATGTTAAGTATGACATTAGAATACATAAATATATTGCATAAGGAAGATTGAAAACAGAAATGTATTGTGTCTCATGAGCACATTGTGGTATACTTGTATGTCGTACGTCTGTGTGTTTTCTATTGGCTAAGGTTTGGACAAAAAACTTCAGAACTAACTTGCAATACAACATTCCTCTCAGTGCTTTGATTTTGAAAAATGTCTTATTGTCACATTCATAGCTTAATTTTTTTTGTAGACGAATTTTTGCGTGTTGCTTCTTAGCGGTTCTGTCTATATGCCAGTCAGAAATAATATTATACATCCGGAAATCAATTTTGTTACTCCGTACGGTTATGTACGGAAGAAAGAGTCAACCTTAAAATCCCCGGATGTCCCACGTCCCCGGAAGTGACCTATTGAAAATGGCGAAAGGTAGGTTTCGATGTTAGCAGTGAATTGACACGCTTATATTTGCAAAACTACTTGTTGTTAGCGTTGCAACTAATTTGCAATACATTCATATTGATGTTTTTAACATAACTACAGCGTATTTTGATGAACCTATCTCGTAAATTACTCGATTTCATTATTTTGGTTTACCGGCTAATATAGCGTTGCCACGTGTAATATAAAGGACTACGTTTACAAATTGCAAGATTTTGCCAATAATTAAATGTATTTCATTATATCCACTATTCAGATTAGATAAGCAGATGTGTATGTCTGATTTAAATGCATTGTCATTCTTTGAAGCCCTTTTCTAAAAGAAATTTCTGACATTCTAAATTCAAACTTAGCCTGTCAAACAAACTATTATGTTGGTTCACTGCAGTTTATATATCAGTTAAAGCTCCTCTTTTCCTTGTTATGTGATATTAATAATTGATACATGCTACTGATATTTAGTGATCTAATAATCAAATCTTAAGATAAATTGTCTGCAGTGACTGTCATGTTGTTTACAAATGGTTTGTAAATACCGTATTATATTTATAAATAATAATAAAGACTGTTTTATCTTTCCAGTTAACAAAATATTATTTTGCTTGTATTCATTCTGGTTATAATCTTTGTGAACCGACAGTTAACATAATGGTGTAAAATCTGATACCCTTTTGTGTTCGATATATATTCATCTTGAATGTGCAATTCTTTATAATTATAGTAAAATAATTGGGTGTGATTCTCAATAATTTGTTCATCCATTTCCTCCCTTTAATATATTATTTACCATAAATGACTATCTGCAGGTACAATCATTCTGTATATGTTTGCTGTGGCTGTTGTGGGCCAGGCCCTGACACCTTCAACATTCCTCACCACAGTTGATAAAGATCGACTGAAGTCCGTATTTGAGGCAGCTCAACCATATACAGATGCTGCTAATGCCCATTATTCTATTTTGGGTCTAAAATTATTGGGAGCTACCATCCCTAAAGAACAGGTGTGTATGAAGTTTATTACATGGCTTCAGCAAGGACTTATATACATACATGGATTCGCAACTGCTAAAAATAGCTCAAACGATATCGTTCGGCTATCCCACAATGCATTGCTATATACTTGGCAATGTCCGACAGCTGTAATTGGGTGTTTACAAATTTGATTATACTAA
Organism: Lutraria lutraria; assembly: GCA_964023205.1. Lineage (NCBI taxonomy): Eukaryota > Metazoa > Mollusca > Bivalvia > Venerida > Mactridae > Lutraria > Lutraria lutraria. Next base: position 12,313,551 of record OZ026850.1, on the reverse strand, counting down.
AAAAAAACTCTGGCGATTGGGCACGGGAAATTGGTCAAGGATGCAACAAATTCCTTAAAGATATTAAGATACATTTATAATTCACAAAGTCTTAAGTATAAGCATTGAAAAAGGCATCAGTCGAACATTTTAAATTCCAAGATGGCGGACATCTATTATAATCCTTTCGTCTCCGAGATTAAACATTCGGAATACCACGGATATTTTCGCTGTTATTATCATTCGGATTATCTCGGATATTTTCGTATTTTCGCTTTTGTAAACAATAGCTTGTATTCCCGTTGATTCACGTCTTATTATCGCGGGATTTGATTACTTTAAACTGTTAATACGGAAGTTGCGAATCCATGTATGTATATAAGTCCTTGGCTTCAGTTAGAACTATGAGTAGCTATTTGTCTTGGTCTGTACTGCAGATCCTCCAATTCTGACTTGCATAAAAAAGGAATTTCGATTTGTCTGCTTCTATATGTCATGGCAGTAGTGACTGACCATTCTTAAAAAGTTCACCTACATTTCATAGTGTGATGAACAATTTTTTAGGAATTATATTGAAATATTCTTAATAATGAATTGCAATGGAAAATATTTTATCATTATAACTATTACATTTTTGTTGTTAGAAATGAAATGGTGATCTGGTTGTTTAATTAATACTTATATTCATTGCAGGAGGTCTGCAAAGCAGTCACCTCATCTGTCGATGCTAACAGTGTAGCCTCCTGGTTCCATGCATCTACAGCAGCTAAAGCATTGTCATCATGTAAGCTGGCTCCCGGCGGTGCTGAAAAGGTTTTGAATGCTGCACTCACTGACAGCAGCAGCGTGGCTGATATATACTATGCTTACTTTGCTCTTAAAAATTTAGGACTTTCAGGTAAGCTATCAGACTTAAAAATTCAGTATTGAAGTATTTATTTTAATGATTTCTTTGGTTTTTAGACAATGAATCTAAATTTCTGTGTTATATTTAATGTTATTGTTTCATTTGTTTTATGTAAAGAGTTACCCCTGTTTGTCCATGCATCCATCTGTTCAAATTTTGGCTTCCGAGCGCTAGCTCAAGAAATATTTCAGTTGGTTTCATTATTACATGAAGGTTGATGATAATGAAATACAGGTGATTTTCTGCTAAAATTCAAACACAGAAGTTAATATTATGGCCTCTTTTTGCGGGGGCATTCATGTCCTCCGCACACTTTTCCATTTTAAGTATGTTTTATTCATTGCAGTATTTTAAATTTCAGTTGATGGTAAAAAAGTTGCCTCTGCTTTGGGAGAAGCTTTAAAGAAAGATGATTCTCCATTAGCGTAAGTAAAATCACTTCTGTTATTTTCAGATTCATACTAGGTAAACATTATATGATCACTTTAGGCTTTTAACCAAATTTTGTTACTATGACTGACATATTTGACTTTTAACAATGTCCTAAGTTGGATCTATTTTTTTCTGTAAGGAACTAAATTTCATGATGGTCGTATTAATTCTTTTGTGCAGTAATTGATATTTCCTAAACCTTGCAAAAAGTCAGGCATAATTATGTGTAAGTTGCTGTCAGTCTCTTGTCAATGAGAGATATTAATACTTTTTGGTAATTAGTAGAATTTCATCATCAGTTGTATATATTTTATTGGAAATGTCGTAACGTTTGTGACTGTGGTTCATTATCATTTTTTTTCTTATTTCAGCCATAGTTATGCATTCCGTATCGTCACAAATCTTGATGATAAAGCTGAATTAAGCAAATACTTTGATTTAATTGAAGATATTGTTGCTCAAGCTGATGAAGTTGATGATAAATATTTACAGGTTAGATCAGTTTCTACATTACTTCCGACATATAGATATAATTATTATTGTAATGTATACAAATTTTGGATATTATTGAAATTTGTGTAAACAATATTTTGCAGAAAAAATAATGTGATGATGTTCTTTAAATCTGATATTTCTTATTCCGAACTTGATCGAACATTTTCTTGTAAATTCTATTGTGTTCAGTTATTCTAGAATATTTTTTTTAATACTTTGTATAAATTTTTGGTCGATTTATTATTTATTTGTTGTTGTTATTTTGAGTAACCGTGGATACTTTTACTTGTATTATTATAGTTTGAGGGAGGCTTATCAGTAACAGCTTCAATTGTTGATAGTTCGTACAAACTCGCTGGTAAAGTAGGAAAGGCTCCAACAATCTCTCAGGTGAGTATCTTAATCCTCTTACTCCATACAGCATGGGTAATATAAAGTCAATGTATGCTTTCTCTAGGATGATTATAAAGATTTGTTTGCTACAAAAAGAGTTTAATGATATTTTATTCTGTACTAGATCTATTGCAAGGTTTCAGTTAAATGTAATGGCCAGCTTCCTTTTATTATTGAATAACTGAAATTAAGATTCATTCGTATTTTGTATTTTATTTCTCTTTTGTTTTTCAGGACAAAGTGTTGAAGTTCGCTAATTATTTCTTGAGTAGAAAACATGTGCAACAATTGAAATCTGCATTCACTCTTCTGTCTGCTGTAAATACACTTACAGATAACAAGGTGAGTTTGCCTTCATTCGGTGATTTTTTTTTTGCTATGTTTCCTGCCGAATATGGGCAGTTACCCCTTGTAAAATTTACTTCATTTTCCCCCTAAATTGGCCAGAATTTTCCCCTAAAAAGAAGTGTTTTCCACATGATCATGTAAAAAGAAGAAAAATACTACAGTTTTCTCATTGTCACCAATTATAGTGTAGTAATATTTATATTTATGATTTAAACAACTCAATAATCACATATTCCATAGAAATAAATGTTATTGTGTATTCCCATTTTGAAATTTGTTGCGCTAAATTTCCCCCTTTTGATGGGCATGGGTAGTGAGAAAATTTTGGGAAAAAAGTCACTGTCATTGTTTGTTTAATTTAGTGGGTTACTGCTGTTTTTTAAAGCCACAATATGTCTTAAAATTGGTATCATTTTCAATGTACAAAAGACCTTGCAAGATTGTGATATTTATTAAATTGTTCCCAAAATGGTACAGAAGATGTGTATTTTTGTTTTCAGTTCCACGTTCCTGTTGCTGTAACATTAGCTAGTCCAGTTTCTGTTAGTGCTGCCAAGCCTTCAGTCCAAGTAAGTGATTGCTTTATCTTTTAAGCTCAATTAACAACTTAAGTTTTAAACTTAAGGTATTACTTACAGATTTGTCTATTCTTTTTCTCTTTGTGTCCTATAAGGCTCACATACTTGTGCTGTAATCTTTCTTTGGTCTTAGTTTTCAATTAAAGGTGGCTAGAGACAAAATTGAGTGCTTAAAAACAAAATTGGCTGTCTAGAAATCCCAAATGCATCATTTACGACGTTGGAAATAAGCATGAAAAGCCTCCTTCAATCAAGGATTGGCCTCTTATAGTAAAACTTAATGAAAACCCTGTTAGTGGTGTGGAGATTGTCACTAACTGAAACGATTTTCATTCTAGAGTTATTATTAATGTATTATACACTTCTCTATGTGCACTGATAGTTATTAAACTCAGCAGAGCATGAAAAATATTCATTGGACCTTGATGAACACTGGGCACATTTTGAATAACCTGTGAATGAGATTGTGGTTGGTTCTCATTGGGTTAATCTCGAGTTTATCTACAAGATTTTCATGGGTTCTTAACCTTAAGGATATCTTTCAGTTTTGTATCAGTGGAAATCAATGAAAAGAGCTTGTTAAACTTGTCGGTCATCTTGTAAAAGTTGTGAAAGTCTACTGACTTATACTGAACCAATTTAGGAAAATCTATGGAATAAAGTTACAATGACAGTTAATTGAAATCATGATATTTGTATTCCCTGATCTGATACTTATTCAGTGTGGATTCTTATATTGTAGGTACGAGTTACCAATTTGATGGGAGGCAGTCTAGGAAAGCTGACAGTTACTGCTGATAATGCCAAGAATCTTGGAGACCAGTCTGTCGTTGTTAGCAAGAAACAATTCAAGGCTTCCTCTCAGGAGTATGTATAAGAAAGAAATTATTATTATTATTTACTGTCATATCTGTAAACAAAGGCCACCTCGGAGTAGAAAAATATGGCCTTTATTAACAGGTGGCCTTTATATAGAACCAGAAAAATTGTCTCTTTTTCTTTCTACATTACAATTAATTGAAAAGTACATAAGAGGACCGCATGAAACTTGATATACATGTTTTTCTAGAACATGATGAGTGGAAGAGTACTGACCAAGAGACATAACTCTATCAGGCATTTTGACAGAAAAATTCCTCTTTTTGGACTCGACAGAAATTGTCACTTTCACTGTAACTTACAATAATTTGAAAAGTATTTACGTGTAATGTGGTATACTACAACAAGCATACATGCTAGAAAGTACAATTCATTTATACTTCCTTCATGTCCTATCTGCTTTTACCAACTGACAAAAGTACTCGGTGGGGATGTCGAATTTGCTTCTTTTATTTTAAGTTTTTCCCATATTTCAGATCATTGTATGAGTTGGATATCATGGCCAACAAGCCTTCTAGTGGATTCTACAAGGTGACAATCAGTTCTGAACCCCAGAAAGCTGATGCCCGTCTTATTGGCACCACTGGGGCTTCTGTACAGGTCAAGGTCACTGCCCAGGTTTCCTTGGAAAATGTGGAGATTGGTGTTGCTGATAAGGATCAGGGCTCAGCCCCTAAACCCACAAGGTGAATAAAACTTCTAAGTTTGTTGTTGGAATTCAGTGTTCAAACTAATTTTTTTGTAAGCACAAGCCCAACTATTAGTGGGCTATTGAAAATTGACAATTTACCACTAGCCTGAATACACAATTTTGAAACAGTTCACTTGCCTGAAACGAAATTTACTTGATCAAGGCTTATGGCTAGTGGGTTGGCGTGAATACTGCTGGAATTGTTTAAAAAATGGATTTACTGTAGTTTCACATTTCATAATACGATGGTTATATCCATTTGTGAAGGCGTTTTTTTTTAAAATCTTAATTCTATGAAAAATTATCATTTGCTTGCCAAATCTGACTGAATTGTATAATAATAGGATGTAATAATACACACACAATATGAAATATATATTTTTTTCATTATTTGATTCATTTCCTATAGATTTAAATGATAGTAATTGAATACATGTTTAATGAGTAAATTAGACAAACTAATGAAAGTAAAAGTTGTAATAAATTGTAAAATTCTGTTTTATATGACAGGGTTCAGTTCCAACAGAAAGCAGGCTCTGTGCTAGAGGCTGATTTCCATCAAAAACTCTTGATGAAGTTCACAGTGAAAGACAAAGTAACAGGAAAAGTTATGGCTCCACATCAGACATTTGTTAAGATGACAAATCTGGCCTCCAAACAAGAGATCATCTTTGTTGCTGAAGCCGACTCCAGCAATGTTAACAGATTTGATTTGGTATGTGTTGTAGTCTTAATGAATCAGTTGCGTGAACCTGTCTTTGAATTGATTTTTTGTGACAGGTAGCCAGACGATATACTTCATGAAGGAAACTCTAAAACTAGGTTGTCCCACAGAAGACGAAAGGAAAAAAGTCCTTTCGGGCAGGGGGCAACCCACTAATTCGAAGACTGCCGTAACTGCGAACAATTTTATTGCCTGACAACAACATTCACTCTTTAGGTTTCCATGTATTTTTATTTATATGTATATAGATAAATGGGTTATACCGTTATAATTACGACGTTTTATTTTATACTTTACAGAATATTGGATCAAGTGCCAAAGACTTTGGATACAAATCTGGCAAATACAGCGTAGAACTGATCATTGGTGATGCTGTCATTGAAAACCCAATCTCATGGGTTGTTGTAAGCGGATTTCAAATAATTTAAAAAAAAAAAATTGACTCAGGGGTGGCAATATTCTGGATATATCTGTCTTGAAAGAGCTATGGTTTCTGAGCAAAATAAAGAAATGACAAAGTTATGGTCAGTTTAAACTGCTCTGAAGGATTTACTACAAACTGAGGTTTAAATACAGAAACAACATGGTTAAAGGCCTTATTTGGCAAAAAAGGTCGGCCGCATATATTTCAGGATTTTTAATTAGCCGTATTATCACCCATGTGACTCATTAGTTAGCTTAGATTTTTATATAGAACAGAAAGAAGTCAAGTAAAAACATGATACAGATTTCAATATTGAAAATAAAACATAGGCTAAAGCTACACACATAACATTTTGTTTTTCTTTGGATGAAGATAATTGACGCATATGTTGTAAAACTCGTTATTTACAGGCTGACGTTTCTCTTACATTTCCTGAAGCCCCATCATCAGAAGAAAAACAAGATCAGTATGCCAAGAAGCCTGAAATCAAGGTATGCCTGAAGCATTGACATATTTCATTATTTCCCCAGTGGGTGTGAATTGAAATGTGATTCTCCTCCTCTCTATCTCAGTATTTTGAACGAAGGTATTCTGATCTAGTCTAGATCTGCTCGGAGGAGGTTTCCTAGCTCGACTGGTGAGGGTTTTGACTTGTAATCACTAGCCTCTCACCACTTTGAGTTTGAGTCCCTACCAGGACTAAAAGTCACATGTCAAGAAGCTGTAATACTAGTTTATAGAAGGTCAACGGTTCTACTTAAGTGTAGGCCTAGGGTTACCTTCCATTGTTAGAACTGTAAAGTTTCCAGAGCCAATTGAGTATAATGTACAAAAGTTCACATCATTTTGTGACTGATGTAAATTTTGCCTTTATGAGTTTTGTTTGATATTTCAGCATCTGTTCCGTGAACCAGAGAAGAGACCATCTAAAGCTGTATCCATGGCATTTACTGGCTTGGTTCTTGTACCCGTCCTGGTCCTCCTTGTTTGTGTAAGTTTTCTCTACTTTTGAGAGATTTTAAACAATTCCTGTGTGGTACCAGTTCTGTGTAAAACTGGTTTAATTTGAAATCAGTGTAGTACAGTTATACGCCTGAAACCGGACCATGTCCATACTGAGCCAAAAATTCAGTTATCTGAGTATTATGGTTTTCAGAGAATATTTATAAAATCATGTAAAAAAGATAGGAAAATCATTTGATTTTCAGCAATTCCTGTTTTAAGGGCTTTACTGAACTTCAACTAGTTTTCATACAAAAATTTTACTTAGGAAGCTAAGTATTTTTAACTGGAAGACTTTTTGGCTCTGTGAAGGAGTATTTCCTAAAGCAAAAGTTCCTTCATTTTCTCCCTAAAATGGCCAGAATTTTCCCCTGACAAGAAGTTTTCCACATGATCATGTAAAACATAATCCATAAAATAAATGCTATTATATATTTCCCATTTTGGAATTTGTTGCGCTTAATTTCCGCTTTTGACGAGCATGGATAGTGAAAAGATTTTGGAAAAAAATCACTGCTGTATGTTTCTTGTAATGTATATATCTAATTTTTTTCAGTGGTTGAGGATAGGAGTAAACATTGGAAACTTCCCATTCTCCCTCAGTGCTATTGGATTCCATGTTTGCTTGGCAGGTAAGCAAGTTAATAATGCTAAGTAGTCATCATGCAAACTTTACAGGACTAAAATTCATTTGACTGATATTTTCACTGTCTGAAGTAAATTTAGGGGAAAAAAACCTATTTTTCGAGAGTGATTAAATATTCATTGTATGTTCCGAAATATGATAAAAATTTTGCTGAAAAAGTTTCATGCCCATTTTGGTGGACTTGGCTGTGGTCTAAATTGAAAGACTGATAATGTAATGATGTGTTTATTCCTTTGATATGTTGAACAAGTTTTCACGTGTGCAATTTTCATAGAATGTTTGTGATGTGTGTAAAAAATTGGTATTTTAATCAAGATATGGTAATTTTTGTCTTTGACTATTTCAACTTGAGAAATATGTTGGTTGGAAATCTACCTCAAAAGATGCCCAAAAATCAAAATGTCTGATTATCTTGAAGTTCCTTTGTTGTTATTAAGTCTTAAAATTGACTAATCAGTATTCACACTGTTTTAAAAACCACATTTTGAAATGCATGGCAAAGTTCTGGGATCTAAGATATGGTTTGCACTGGTATTTTTATTGCTACGTAAACTTGACAGTTCTTGGAAGGTGACCAACAGTTCAGCTCTCCGTAGCTGTCACTCACTCTGTAGCTGTCACTCACTCTGTAGCTGTTACTCACTTGTTGCGCATGAATTTTGATGCTGACCAAAGTACTACATTTTCAACATTCTCCATGCATATGTCAGACTGGTTCCCGTTCCATGTTGCAGTGCTAGTCTATGAAATTTCAGCTTCCATAGTAGTTTGTTTTAATTTACTACTTAAACCATGGTAGTGATGTGTGGGTTGTATGTATGATAGTTATGTAATGTATAATTATTTTGATTTCAGCAATGTTTGGCCTCTACTATTGTTACTGGACCACATTCAATATGTTCGAGACTTTGAGATACATGGGACTTTTAGGAATTCCAACATTTATATTTGGCAATAGATTACTTAGTGGAATTGCTGCAAGAAGGTGAGTTCAGCCATATTTCCATCTACTTTTAAATCTAAGTACAGAGGGTACTAAAAAAGAAACATTCGACCTTTGTTATGCTCCTTTAAAAGAAAAAGGGGTAAACTGCTTTCCAAATGTCGGTCAGTCAGTCTGTAATGAGACATTGTCTGACCAATAACTGGAGAACGGTTTAGCCTAAACGCTTAAGTTTGGTCATCAGATGTAGATGACCTCTATTGATTTTGAGGTCAATAGAGCAGAGGTCAAGGTCACAGGGGGGCATAAATGTTTCACAAACACATCTTAGGTGTTTTATCTCAATAAATGAATGCTCAAAAGGAATACTTGATTTATTCTCCCGTCAGCATTTGACAGATGTACAGACTATTCGCTATTCCTTCAGAGATCATTTAGTAAGTTTTGATGTAAATGAATTTTTAATGCACTTTTTGTTTGTTTAATAATTTCCTGAATTTCATTTGCCTGGTTTGTCTGATCATTTGCTGGGGGGTGATTTTTCCGCGGAACGGCAGAACCGTTTTGATCATCCTAGAGACCATTTTTGCGAAATCTAAGGAGAAATTTTGACATGGTTACATTTTCTCTGTGAATTTTGATCAGTTCTAATGTTACTTGATAGTTCATAATATCAAATTGTGTGAAATATTTTACTTGACATACTCACAGTAATGCATTGTTTTTGTTTGTTTGTTTTTTCAGGAAAGGCGAAAAATCTTAGATTATAATATATCTGTGTTAGATGGAATGTGTGTCTGGGTCCATGAAATGTATGGAAGTGCTTGTTGTTAGTAAAAGAGTGTCAACAAATAATTGTGTCAAGACTCCATGAAAGTGTCATCTTTTTATTTACTTATCTTGAGTCTGTTTATATTTATATCAGTTTAGTTTGTTTGTTGACATATTATGTGTTTATAAATGTACGAAATAATAAATTTATGATATAAAATGTGAAAGTACATTTTTTTTTTTTGATATTTATTATTATTTTATGGTTAAATTTGAAGATTTGAGGTCTGTTTGTTCCTGTATAAGGACTCTGTAACATTGAACCCTGGAATTTGGTGGATATTTCTTATTGAAACATATCTAGGTAATTTATTGTTTTCTTGGCATTTTAGTTGAAATATAAGGTTCAAAGTTCGTTTTTTAAAACCAAAGAATTATCCTCATCTTACATGTACGTCCTAGTTATCATACACCTGGTATGTGCCACAGACTACAGCAAAATTTGCAGGTGTTTACTAGTACAGTGAAACCTGTTAGCTGCAACCTCCAAGTAAAGACCACCCTGTGAATAAAGGCTATTCTTTTAAAAACTCGTAATTTATTATGAGGAACTGTTCGGAAAATTGAATATCGTTTTTTTTGCAGTTTTTCCAAGGTCTTAGAGATTTAAACTGCTCTTCATGGAGTATCATTTAAAAAAAAAATCATCATAAATTCTTATTACAAAAGAAACCGTATTTAGCTATCACATATCATAACTTGAGAAGTGCTTTTTACTCAGAAATCCATGACTTGACGAATTTATTATAAAATATATACTTAACATGAAGTTATTCGTCTTGTCAGATAGAATGCGTGGTCATTGGAATTACATAGTATTATTATTCTTCTAAAGAAATCAATTTTAGTGACGACATTTTGAATGTTGCTTAAATGTTCTTTGTAATCACACCAAATTAGTGTCGCTAATAAACACAAATTTAGAGTGCTTTTAGGAGTTATAATAAATGCATATTTAATAAGTGTTCATAAAATATTAATTCATTAAAAATCAGTATGTCATATTTTCAGAAAATTGCATTGCATATATGAAGAAATTTAACCTGCTGCATTGAGATGCAAGCCCCCTTTTTAAAACAATTTAAGTGTTGCATTCATGGACCTTTAAACAGTTAAGATTTTAGGCAATACTAGTAAATAAGTAATAGAATAATTGATGTATATTTTTTTCTCAGAGAATTTTGATGTTAGTATTGCTCATTTTATGTTGTCGTCATCAGTATGTAATGTATGTGTCATCATGTATGCTGATAATAACATGTAAACATTCAGATGTTTCTTTTCAAATAAATTACAATGTATAATATAAATACTTCTTCAGAATTCTGCTTTTTTACCCTTGGAAGTATTATTCATTTTCTGCAGAAATATGAGTTTCAAAGGTTAGAAATAGAAAACTTAGGAACAGTTTCGAGCTCAAATCTCAATTCCATTTGAAAAGTATTATGGTGCAAAATATAGAGCTGATTAATGTTTAAATGCATATTCAGATCTATTATACTGTCAGACGACTTACGTATCAACAATGAAAGTTTTATCTGATTATAATTGCCCGAGACATATCAAAAGACGAGAGATTTGAGCTCAGAGACTGATCTCAGGCTTTATAATCTCAGAGTCTGTTATACATCAAACTGTTTTAAGTGATTTGGTTCTACTTCTGCAACACAAGAAATATCAAACAATGTTTTTCATAGAAATTTCAGTTTATTCATAAGCAATATTGCACAAAAACAATCGTCAATGTAGGTCTTTACATCACACAAATATGTAATGTCTAGTCAAGTAAATTACTAGATATCAATTGTTTGGACTTGAAAACAGGGCCAAAGTAGTTACACCAGACTAGTCCTTATTACAGAGCTCACAGGAAGGCATATGAGAGTTTGTGACCCTTGTTCTTTCCAAATATTTCATCATGAGTTACAGTTTATCATGACACGTAAGTTTCTGACCGTTGAAAACTTGAACAAAGGTGGAAAACCGGACCTCGTAAGTTTAACTACCGTTATGCTTTGTTATACATGTAAAACACAACATTGCTTACAATAGTTGCTTGACAATATACAATGTATGCAGGTAAATGAACAAGAATGATATATTAACTCCTTCAATTTTTAGTAAAAATCTAGAATTAGTATTATTATGACAAATTGATCAATCAACAAATGAATGTTTTATGTATCGGTAAGGGAGGACATCGTTTACAGAAACAACTTTAAACAGAAATTGAAAAAATATTCAAAATCTCCATTATACTTCAAACAAGGAAGAAATTTTGGCAAAAAAAGTCAGAATTTAATAATTTTCAAAACAGTTGCAATATTTTAACACAGTCTAGAATCATACGGTATATTTCAAATAACATGGCCTTAAAGTGGAGCATGCTTAAAGCTTTATAAGCGTTTTCTTAAAAGATCGGCAAGATGCACTTAAAACATTCAGGACTATGACGTATAACTCAAGCTTGGATGATAATCTACAAATGAAGTCCCATTTTTGCTGCAAAGAAACAACAAAGAAACAATTTTATGTTAACAATTCAACATACTCATATAACCACAGGGGCTTGTGACGCCATCCAGTATTTCATAATGGACGTCCAGTTCCTGTGTAATAACATCATTGAATAGAATACAAAATAAAAATCCCAGATTTTTGTCAGTTTAGAATTGGTTCAGATCACTATTCAAACTTCAAGTCTACTTTGTTAAGCCAAACAAAGTAATATTATTACTACAATGTTGTATTATTTTGTGCAAATTTTCTAAAATTTACATTAAATTTCATCTTAACTAATACACAAAGGTAACAGATGATGAACACATTATTAAAATAAAACATGTTTTAATTTTATATTAACAAAATCCCAGCACCAAGAAAAGTAGACAATAAAAATACTTAAGAAGTAATTGGTAGGATTTCAAATTGACACAGCTTAGGACAAAACTAACTGAAATGAACAATTTTTTTCAAACTTTGAACTTAACATAGAGGTAAACATAACTTTTACAGCAATAGTTAACAAACCTAGACTGGCCAAGTTAATAAGTAAGCAAGCTATAAGATGGATCAGTTTAAGAATTTATGCGAACATGTTTCCATGGGTCACCTTAATGATTTGACAGGTGACATTAAACTACCAATCCATCAGTCAATATATAATTGACATGCAAGTTGCTCCCCAGTATTCACAAGATGAGACATTTTTGGAATTCCTTTTTCATGACTTTCTATGGAAAATATTTTTTTAGGAGAATTTTGATAGACACTGATATTGAATCATGGCAGAACATCTAAAAAGAAGTTACTGGTGAATTACATTTCTATTTTTTCTGAACTATTCATAAATACAGGAAGTGACAAAATGATACATACAAGAACTTAAAACAAGTTGACGGAAAAAAGGGGCCAAAATAAGGATATGAAATTATCCAGTTATGTAAAACCGAGTTACTTAATGAATTTTAAGTACATGTAATTGACGTGTGCTAAGATGTATATAACTTCACAAAGACTCGAAATATTAACACAATACCAGAAGCAGTCAAATTTGCAAATCCAGAAAAAAGAAGCACGAAAAACGGAAACTCATATTGTTGTAAAATTTACATCTTATTTCAGACAAACAGTAGATAAACACACGGCACATAATCCAGTAACAACATATACAACAGATACACATATAGGACACGTAAACTATGTCCGGATCAGATACCATCAACAACAACATGGAATGATGAATATATTTTACAAAAATCTCAAACATCCGGAGAACCCAGTTCATTATGGTGTAAAACTTTTATCTCAAGAAGGTTGAAAACCGGCAATACAGTTAGTGAATCTTGAATCCTGTTTTAAAAGAAAAGTTTACAAATCTGTAGAAATCGGATAACCATATATCTCTTGACAAATCCGGAATAATGTCCGGTTTTCTAAGGATATTTCATAGCACGATATTTGTTAAAAAGAAAAATAATATGTACATCTTTTGAAAGAATTATAATACAATCCAATTACAGAAAAAATAAATGTAAAATGCAGACCTGTTTACCCCTGTCGGACCTTATCAGTAGTTGTGGAGTGACCTGTCAGTAGTTTTTGGATGTCTGTCAGTAGTTTTATGGTTCATACATAATAATGATGTGATACATTTTGCTTGGATTTCAAAGCCACAGTCATTGTGTGGCTTGCTTTGAAAAAGTCTTTTGAAATCCATTGTTCATACAGATACTCAAGAACAAAATTCAAAATTTTAACATCTTTCAATGCCTTTATATATGCATGTTTATGAACCCCGATTTAAAGCCATTTTATCCCTAAAAAGACACCATTTTTCTCACTGAATTAAATTATTCTGGCTATTCATTTGAAAGGATACATACAAATCCCAGACTAATGATAGACCAATAGACTGACAGACAAAACTGGTAAAATCGGATCTATTATCCTATCAATATTAAAATGATTAGCTTATCAAAACAAATAGTTTCAAGTTTACAAGTATGTTCCACAGCCTTATCTACCGAGTCACACTTAAAATTGATCAGCATTTTCCGAAACCAGCGACAAAAACGGTAGCGAAAATACGTGACTAATTCGGTAAATAATTATGGGTCGCGGAAACATATGACAATTGATCTACAAATGTCCCGTTTTTCTATTTCTTGTATTATTTGGTTATTTTTGTGTTTATTATCTTTACTCAGATAAAAAGATCCATTTTCAGCAATTCAAGGAGTTTTCAAATTCAAAAGAATGCAGTTACGAAACCTAACCACTTCTTTGTCTGCTCAAAACAAGGCCATGTATCCTTGTAGAGTTTAACGCTTTTCTTTGGTGTTATTTTATTGGGGATGATAATTCCGCCAAACCTTTCGACGTATTAATAAAAATTTAAAAAATCCACGCCAGCAAGACAACCATCCATTACAATTAACACAAGACGCAAGAGACGCTTGATAAATTGTATACTGGTACCCGTGTTCCCATCTTGACTTCATAGTAAATCTATAACCAATCGGGAACCAGGCTGATATTAGCAGAAAGGTACTTAAATACCGCAAAGAACGAAAAATGAACAAAAGTTGCTTTTTTTACTGACGAAAGCTTGCATCCGTAGAATAATTGGGACGGATCCGTAGTGCGTAATTTGTGGGTTAAAAACGTGGAAACTACGGCCAATCCGTAGAAGTAAACAGGTCTGAAAATGTAGTATTTTATATATACATGTATTTGTACCAGTGTAGTTCTACACTAAAATGCAATAATTTACAGCAAATATTTTTTTTGCAAGATTACACATTTGGATAAATAGAAAAAACTTGACGAAAAATAATATGAACAGTTATAGATGGAAAGGTAAACATATTTCAAAAACAAGGGATACTTTGTAACATTCCCAGATTATTTGGTCCCAAAAATGAAGAAGCACTTAAGAATGTCAAAACACATTAGCCACTATTTTGCTCAACAATCTACAACAGCTAGGAAACCATTCTTTAACACTTCAAGATATTTATGGAATAAAATTGGGGTTTCCATAGGAAACCATTCTTCATCCTAACAGACAAAAACCTTGTTATTTAGTTATTCTACAAAAACCTACTTGTAGTTATTTACTGTCATTTTTATTCTTAAAATAGTTTCAAACAAAACTTGATCTGACAATAGCACTAGATGTGAAGTTGATACTTTAAACTAATTCTGATTGGTTAAAAAATGAGAAAACAACCAATCAGTGAAAGGGAAACAAATAAGTGCTGTAGCTTTAAAATTCTAAGACACATAAATGATATTGTCATGTTTCTGAAAGAGAGTCATATTTGCAACAAGACTTTACCAAATATTCAATCACAGGGGCTTTAATAGATTTTCAATCATTAAAATAATAAATTTTATTATTTTCAAACAAACTGAGAGTATGTTTTGAAAACATCTTATACACACACACTCACTCATATGCCAGAAATTGAAGATGTATTCAGGGTGAAATAATGATATAATTATCATTCATTTTATTTAATAATAAGTTAGAAATTAAAGACATTTTCAGGGTGAATTAATCATAAAATTATCATTGAATTAATGCAATTATTACGATTATATACCTATAATTACAGTATAGATCATTTCTATGCATTGGTTTTGCAATAAATACCCAGATACCAATTATAACAACAATAAATTCTTAACAGCATATGTAACATTTTACTAAAAAAACATTAACACAATATATACCAATAAGAGTGAATAGATATTTTGTTCATACAGAGTTTAATATATTCTTCACTTCAATATTTAGGGGTCAAAACATGATGATGTATACTACATACAAAAATCAAGGACAGTGAGGACTGAGATATTATGATTTTTGTTATTAACAGAGTAAAATGTAACAGCTTTTTCATCTCCTATAATGAAAACTATCGCTTAATAAGGGAGATTAATCTGACTAGGATAAATTAAACAAAATTGAAACAAATTTTCTTCGAAGATTCAAATCTCTAATAAACGTAATATAAAAAATTCCAAAACCTAATATCAATTACCATTTTACCAGAAGATATATAATAATAATTTTAATAATAGTGCCCGCACAATGATAATAAAAATAGCGCCCAAAAAACAATCTCTTACGAATACGAGACATAACAAGTATTAACCTTATAATTACAATATTCGCAATACAGAATGTCTTACCTCTGGTAATGATGGAAGAGAAAAGAATGACAATAATAACATTTTTATCCTTAAAATAAAAATAAAAATGTTATCATATAAAAATACAATTCTGAATTATAGACCTTATGACCAATAAAAAACTAGTTCCAATTTTGTTGAAAGGCGGGATAATTTTCTTAACCTTGATACTCTATATCCTACATATCTCTAGATAAAACACACACTGAAATTTATACTTAAATAGAAAGGTTACATCCTACACCAAATCCCAAATCCAAGTCAAATTTTCCTCTGTACAATATAAATAGACTACATAATAAAACACACAGTGGCTCATAACATTATTTTTTATGTAAGCGTATGATTTGACATTAACTTACAAGGCCAACATGTTTTACAATCACAATGCTACAATTCCACATGGTTAAAGTACCAGTACAAGACAAGAATTCATTAACATTCATAGCAATTTTACACCCAACCAAATTAAACTTTTAGTAGAACTTAAAACCACAAGGTAACAAATTAACAATGCTAAGACAGGCTGAAGTAAAAAAAAAATCACACAAAATAATGCAGATAAAGTTTAAATTAATAGAAAGACTGGCATTATTATTGTTCATATTTTCTAAACAAAATATTATACAATGCATGTCTGACAGTTCAGTCAAGTAAGAAGTTTTCGATAAAATCCGAAAAAAATGAACGAAACACAGCTGAATGTCTTCAAATACAATTGAAACTTAACTTTAAAAATCAAAAAGAGAAAAACAGGAAGAAACAATATCCCCAAATACACATATTCATTGTTTGTATACTTTCAATTTCACTTCAACCAAAAAAAGCCCACACTGCATTAAATGTTTATGTTATAGTCATCTTCATTATATACTAGATTTAACAAAGATATGTATAATCTAAGTTCAGTTCCTTGCTTCATGGTAATATCAATAGCTTAGCTGACAACAAATTAAATATGATTTTATAATTTACTAATCTACCCAACCCATTCAGAACAGCATCCTCTCCAGAATAACCCCTTAATTGTTCATTCATACTTCAGTTAACTGCTCCAAAAAGGGGTCAGTCAATTACATTGGTTCTTTTTCCTCAGGTAGGGGCTCTTGCGATCCCATAGCACCATTTGATCCGTTCTCCTTCTCGCTCTGTAGGGCCTCCTCGAAACTTCCTTCCGACTTGCTTCCCGACACCTTAGCCTGAAATGAACGAGAAACAGAGTTGTACAGATAAATGAGTACATGTGCACTCAATTTAATCTATATCACCACGGAAACAGGTTCTAACATTACAAAGAAAACATTCTTCATTAACTAAACTAGAACTAAAACAGCTTCGAGACATTGTAAATACATGCAGCCATCAGCATGTTTCTGTGCAGAAAATCATCAGTCAGTCTGCAACCTTCATGAACTAAATAATGTGGTAGCATTTTCTGGTCTAATAAAACAAACTCTAATAATAAGATTGATTGATTAAGATATCAGTCAGTCAGTCAGTCAGTCAGTCAGTCAGTCAGTCAGTCAGTCAGTCAGTCAGTCAGTCAGTCAGTCAGTCAGTCAGTCAGTCAGTCAGTCAGTCAGTCAGTCAGTCAGTCAGTCAGTCAGTCAGTCAGTCAGTCAGTCAGTCAGTCAGTCAGTCAGTCAGTCAGTCAGTCAGTCAGTCAGTCAGTCAGTCAGTCAGTCAGTCAGTCAGTCAGTCAGTCAGTCAGTCAGTCAGTCAGTCAGTCAGTCAGTCAGTCAGTCAGTCAGTCAGTCAGTCAGTCAGTCAGTCAGTCAGTCAGTCAGTCAGTCAGTCAGTCAATCAATCAATCAATCAATCAATCAATCAATCATTGATAACTTCATCTAGAGCTTAAATAACATAAAATGCACAGAGCACACTTAAACTAAAACATGCTATATATGTATATTATAGTATCATCAACAATCATTCCAACATTAAAGTATCCTGTGTTATAACTTAAATAAAGCTGTCTCATAGAAACTAATTAATAAAATCATTATAATGGTGCAATCATGCAAAACATAATAATACTGTATCCTGTACTGTCAAAGTTCATTGAGAGAGTTACAAGAGAAGTTAACCACGCTTTTTTCAACAGCATTTTGGTTATATGCTCAAGGGTTTTTGAGACAGAAGCCTCCTGGGTGATTATCTGATTGGTCAAACAATATTCTAGATTTTGATTGGCCAAACAATACTGTACATAATGTTTGGTCAATAAAAATTCTACAGTTTGATTGGTCAAGAAAAATTCTACAGTTTGTTTGGTCAAACAAATATTCTAGTTTCCGATTGGTCATATATATTCTAGTTTCCGATTGGTCAAATAAATATTCAAGTTACTGATTGGTCAATCAAATATTCTACATAATGATTGGTTTATAAAAATCCGTGATTCTGATTGGTCATCCGAAGAAAGTTTTCTTACAACAGCTTTTTATCCACCTTTGAAAGCACAATATAACAAATACATATCAGTGCTTCAGTTAATGACACAAAGTCCATTCTAAACAACCAATAAATATGTGCAAATCCAATAAATCAGTTTATCAAAATAAATTTTACTGAAATAGAACAGAGGACAGAGCCAGTGTCCACAGGCTACCGGCATATGTAGCCTGTGCCAGTATCTACATCAAGGGAAGTTCACTAAACTCCTAAATGTAAATGTATTTAGGAAAGAAATTAATTTCCACGAAATAATGGCATAACACTCGCTTTCAAACATGGCTTCCAATCAATTTCTAAACAGCCGAAAGGGGCTGTGACCTACAAAAATGATGCAATTTCATAAAAAAATTCAAAATCATTTTTGGACATTTGCATTTCAATCAATGTTGGATTTTATACTACTATATATATAACACAGCAGTCTGTCTATGCTGTGGATTTTTGGCTCAATCACTATTCCTGGGATACAGACCAGTACTGAATGAGGGTCACAGTGTAACTTCAGATGTAGGAATCTTCTGATGTCACATCAATACATGTGACTTGACTGTGTCTCACTCAAAAGTAAAAATACAATGTTACACTAGTAACTAAACAGGTTCTCTAGCTTAAGTAAAGAATTTTGTCACTAAAAGAAACAAGAAGTGTAAAGGCAAACTGGACAGCATGACCTAGAACTTTGACCTACGGACCTCAAAATCATTACAGGTCATTCACATGTGATGACCAACCTCCAAACCGAATGTGAGGAGCTCAGATCAAATAATTTTCCAGCAATTGCCCTGACAAAGTTTGGTTATGGACAGACCGATGGACCTACAGACCATCTAACATGTGCAAAGCAATATACCACCTTTTCTCAAAAGGGGTCATAATACTGATCATGACATAAGTAAATGTAACTCATGGCCTCACACTTACATAAATGCATGAATATTATTCCATGTATCCTATTTTTGTTAGTGACTGGACTGGTGTCCATACGTATCACTTTTTGACTGGGGGGATCCCATGCATACACCTGGGTAGCAACTGTTAGCTGGAGAGATTCCTCACATATTAGGGGCTAGTGATAACTAGTAAGAGACTGTAACCAATCAACCATGGAGGCAACTCATACATATCACAATAAAGAATTAAACTTTATATATAGAAATAAATTATCTAAAGTGCACATTACTAACAAATTAAGACATGCTACGTAACAACAATAAACTCACCAAGCGATCTTTCAGCCCCTCAATAGAGCGAGATGACTACATTAAACAAACATACAGATATATTAGGGGAGAGCTAGAGAGAAATCATAAAACAAGGAAGCATATATCCATTCAAACGTCCCAGCCAACAAACAACTAAACCTGTATTTCACAAAACATCTCAGCCGAGATTAATCTAAAAATTACAAGTTTGATACAAGTATTTCAGCAGTTATCAATGAGTTGTCTTACGTATAAAATATAAGAACCTCTTAGAAATACTATCCATTCTTTCCGACATAATTATCATCAGACAAAAAAATAGGTACCCGGTAGTAGCCTTGAGTGCATTCTTAATTTAAGTTATGTGAAACAAAGGTCAGTTTTTATGAACCTAGATTTGCATAAATATTGCGTAAATATCCCAAGATGCAGATGAAAACGAATACCAATCTCCATACAATAACTACTAATTTAAGTCTAATGTCTCCTAATTCAGTCTATACTAAAGACTGTCACACTTTTATTTTGTTTGTTAGTTTGTTTGTTTGAGTTTAACGCCCCTTTTTATCAGTCAGGGGCACATGAGACAGACATTTCATCCTGGGGAGAACCAGTACTAGACTTACATTCTCCGTAAGCAACTGCCTACTTTCTAACATAAAGAAACATGGTCGGTAGCAGGGTTAGAACCCATGACCCTCTGTCAGTGAGAGGTTACAGTGATTTGAAGTCAGTGACCTTAACCACTCGATCACGAAGGCGACTTGGCTGTCACACTTCAGTCTGCAGGCAAAAGTTTGATGAGGTCTGGTAAACTTAAGATACAAAATTTAATGTACATTTATGTGATTACTGGCCCTCATGTCATTAACATTCCTTTGATTTTCAAGAGAGCATTTAAATTGTCCGCCTGAAATACGTAATCTGATCCAGTGGTGTTATCAAGTTTGTCATTCCACCGGTACAGTAATAGATCTTATATTTACGCAAAATATATTAAGTACCCTATGCAGCCCCAAAAAGATTAAACAATTTGAACTAATTATCATGACAATCCATCTTTTTCCAGAAAGGTGGTACAAGCAAATCCATTGGAAATAATTACCAATCTTTAAAGCCAATTACAATGATTGTAACTTTGTAGAATAGAAAGACATAAGTCTAAATTTCAGAACGGAAAAATGGCACTTTCGACACTTTTTTATATGAATTCTTTATCGTCTACCTTCATTTTAATACCGTGGTATGATATGAGGGACTAGATTAGTCAGATTAAACAACGGACCCTAAAATCCACTAAGCAAACATACACCATAAAAGACCCATCACTACAACATGCTTGCTCTTAAACATACAGAATTTTACAACCAAGAACTAGGATGTGACTTCAAAGTGACTGGCCCCTGTTATGAGAGAGTGCATTATGTTCAACCCCTTAAATAAGTATAGGATATATAGATCACAAGAAACTGCTGTTTAAAATTTAAAGGCGAGCACAATGGCAAACTGTAATCTACGTTTACATTTTTAGCAAACACTTTTACTGAGAGGTGATTGGTCAAATGGAGTCAACTGTGGTCTAATGATGTATTACCCCAATACATGGTTAAATCCATCCCGAACATTATTAATTTACCAAACTTAAGACTATGATTTCTTGATGAAAAATGGGGCCAGTCAGTTCATAATCAAAATGCAGATAGTTTTTCTTGATGATAAAAAAGAAATTATTCCAAGTTATACCTTAACAGTAGCATAAGCTGATTCTACCCTCCCTTCAACTGATTTGAAAGTCTGTGAGTTTCTGTAATATATAAAGTATATGTTACATAATAATCAAAAATGTTTAAATTGCGTTTGTTTTTTTGTTTGTCTGAGTTTTACTATTACGCCCCTTTTCAACAGTCAGGGTCATATGAGACGGACAGTTCACTGAATCATCGCTCCTTGATAGAACTACTAGAATCACATCCTCCTAGAACAACTACCTACTTTCTTACAAAGTTTTGATTTTGTATGTACTGTAAGGGGAAAATATTAACTGATTTGACAAAGAAAGGAAATTAAGGTCATGGACAGGGTCTCCTGTGTTTAATCTAAATGTTATCTACTAATTGCAACATGCTGAATTGGCTATTTCCTTATAATAATATGACACTGATTTATGTGAAAGACTAAATTACAAGTAAATGTATTTTATTTGTTGGTATTTTCTTATCCATGTATGAATTCAGAAGACAATGTGAAAGATAAATAAGAATATTTTACCTTAAGTCACCGAGTTTTCGTGACATGGTTGATCCAATACCAGCGACTACTGTGGTTGTCTTCTCAGCAGCTGATTTGGCAGCAGCGGACGTTTTCTGGTATCTGCAAAAAAATATGCTTGAATCAAAATGAGGGATAAACGCAACACTGTCGTAACTTATTCTAATTTCAATACGAGTTACAACACTGTTGCGTTGAGCCCTCGAAATTTATTTAAAGTAACGGTAAGATGAAGAAAATATAGAGAAAACAAAGGAAAAACAGAAGGAAGGGATAAAGAAGATGCTGATTCCATAGTATGCACAATTGCATTAATGGCATTTCCAAATTTGCCAAAATTTGTATTGAAAAGCTTATGTTATATATGACATCATACTATGTAATGTATAAAAGGTAAAGATTTTGTTTATGTTGTAGTGTCACACCAATTGTAAGGGCCAGCCAAGTTAGTGTATGAGCGCACAGTACACATATCTCCAGAATCCCTTCTTGTATATTAAGAAGACAATAATTCATTATAAATGTGCAAGTTTTATCGCCTTCATAATAGATATTTTTAGGGAAATTTTACATTTAAAACAATACAAACCTGTAATTATCAAAGTAATAAAAAAAAACATAAAAAAATCTCATTGAAAAAATAATTAAGCAATAAAAATCTTTGAATTACATGTATTTCCGTACGAGAAATTTTATGTATTTCTCTGTTATTCACCAAGGAAACTTTACATACTGACAAAAACCACATATTTTGCAATAATTGAGGTACCTTCCTAGGTTTACATCCTGGTTTACAGGTACCTCAATTATTGCAAAATATGTGGTTTTTGTCAGTATGTAAAGTTTCCTTGGTGAATAACAGAGAAATACATAAAATTTCTCGTACGGAAATACATGTAATTTAAAGATTTTTATTGCTTAATTATTTTTTCAATGAGATTTTTTTATGTTTTTTTTATTGCTTTGATAATTACAGGTTTGTTTTGTTTTAAATCAAGATGAACATAAATTTTAAAGACAGTTTACCAACAGATTCATACATATTAAGAATATCAGAATTTAGCTGATACCCTAAAAGTGGATTAGTATGTTTAGTTTGGATACACACTCAAATACCATAGTATGAAATAGAAGATTAATTACTGTAGAAGCAATTAATATAAGTTTCCATTATAAGATCTTAGTATGAGTAAACAAACCTTTGAAACAAGATGGAACCACACAGCTATATCAGGTTGGGGGACCAGAGACTGATTTTTAGGAGAAATCCAATGATTCACAAGAAAATTAACAAATGCTTTTCAAGAAAATTCAATGATTCACAAGAAAATTCAATGATTTGCAAGAAAATTCAATGATTCACAAGAAAATTCAATGGTTCACAAGAAAATTTAATGATTTGCAAGAAAATTCAATGATTCACAAGAAAATTTAATGATTTGCAAGAAAATTCAATGATTCACAAGAAAATTGAATTATTCACAATAAAAGTCAATGATTCACAAGAAAATTCAATGATTCACAAAAAATTCAATTATTGCAAGAAAATTCAATGATTCACAAAAAAATTCAATGATTCACAAAAAATTCAATTATTGCAAGAAAATTCAATGATTCACAAAAAAATTGATTCAATTGAATAGGCATGATACAAATTATGACTAATGTATCAAATTTAGACATATGACTTCCAGGGGTAGTTGTCAAAGGCCCAAGTCAGGTTAAGATATGCATCCTTAAACTATTAATGTCTATTTTATGAAATATGACTAGCTAGTTCACACACAAAACAACACTAAAACTGAAATCAGTGAGCAGGCATATATACCATAAATATAAACCAATTTGTAAGTCTGGTTATTTATAGAACATGTTTGATCACACACAACAGTACTGAAACATTGGAACAGTGCATAGAAGTGAAAAAAGGGGACAATATCACATAATATTATATGATGAAAGAGTCTTTGGTCATTGAAGTTATTCCTGGCCTACAAATACCAGCATACACCACTTCCACAATGTACTACTTCACAATGTATGAAATAGCACCATAAGCTTTAATGCCATAAAGATTATTCAATGCCAAAAAAGTTAAGTAAGAAAGGAGTTTAATCTCGCACTGACAGCCAGGGTCATTTGGCAACTTCCAGCTTTAACACAGTGGCGGAAGACCCCCAGGATGTAAACCTAGGACGACCCCCAAGACGTAAACCTAGGAAGAACCCCAGGACGTAAACCTAGGAAGAACCCCCAGGACGTAAACCTAGGACGACCCCCAAGACGTTAACCTAGGAAGAACCCCAGGACGTAAACCTAGGAAGAACCCCAGGACGTAAACCTAGGAAGACTCCCAAGACGTAAACCTAGGAATACCCCCAGGACGTAAACCTAGGACGACCCCCAGGACGTAAACCTAGGAATACCCCCAGGACGTAAACCTAGGAAGACCCCCAGGACGTAAACCAAGGAATACCCCCAGGACGTAAACCTAGGAATACCCCCAGGACGTAAACCTAGGAAGACTCCCAGGACGTAAACCTAGGAATACCCCCAGGACGTAAACCTAGGAAGACCCCCAGGACGTAAACCTAGGAATACCCCCAGGACGTAAACCTAGGAATACCCCCAGGACGTAAACCTAGGAAGACCCCCAGGACGTAAACCTAGGAAGACTCCCAGGACGTAAACCTAGGAAGACTCCCATGACGTAAACCTAGGAAGACTCCTAGGACGTAAACCTAGGAATACCCCCAGGACATAAACCTAGGAAGACCCCCAGGACGTAAACCTAGGAATACCCCCAGGAGGTAAACCTAGGAAGACCCCCAGGACGTAAACCTAGGAAGACCCCCAGGACGTAAACCTAGGAAGACTCCCAGGACGTAAACCTAGGAAGACCCCCAGGACGTAAACCTAGGGAAGACTCCCAGGACGTAAACCTAGGAAGACCCCCAGGATGTAGACCTAGGAAGAACCATAGACTTTCCCTGAGAAAGAAAGACAGCTTCCTCACAGGCGAAATTTATCTGGCCCCTTGTGGGGATTGAACTCACAGAGGCGAGGGGCCGGAGACTTCTAGTCAAAGACCATGATAACTCCGCCAATGTAAGTCCCCAGTGAAAAAAAAAAAGTCAAATTTTGATCAACAAGATCAAATGACCATCTGTAATGTGTGCATATGATTTGAAATGACAGACATTGATAAGTTCTACATTGTTATTATACAGCATGCTACAGTGTATAGCTAAACTTACGCTGGAGACTGATGTAACTTCTCATTTAAATCATGAAGTTTTTCATTTGTCTTTTGATATCTGAAGGTGCAAAAACAAAATAACTAAAAAAATGGTGCTTTTAAAAATAATACTGTGAATATTCTAAAAGGAGGCAGGCAACCATATCTGTATACGAAGGACGAAGGATTGTATGGTCGTAGGACAAACAGAGCATTTACAAGAATTTAGACTGCCTAAATTATAATAAACTAACAAGGAATATAACTATACCCCCAAACCAGATTTTCAATAGTTCATTAAATGGAGACCTTTTAATCTTTTTACCAATGGAGGTCTTGAATCAAGACCCCCACATACTATACAAAACTAGATCTCCACAAGAACTTATATACTAACTTTGGTATCTACTGCGGTTCTAAGCTAAAAATATTTGCTATCAGTGACCGTGTAATTATTCAGCTTTGTCAGTTTAATTGAAATTGCACTGTAACAAACTAACACAAAAAATACTTCGTGCCAGAAAAGTGCAAAAAATAAAATCAGATGTAACAACAATGATGTATCCGCATTTCAATGTCTTCATTTTTCAAAATAGAATAAAAGATTTTGTTTTTCAATTTTCAGCCCAACTGTTGCAGAGAAAAACAACAACTATAAAAAGCGAAAAATTCTGGTAAGAACTTATAAATGGATCAAAGAATTTTGATAAAATAAAAAGCCACAGAGACAGGCTGGGTGGGGTAAGAAACATACAGAAGGACCAGTCAAAGCAAACCTGACTAACAAGCATTTACAAGATACTGAATGACTTAAACTTAAGACTGATAGAAACAGTTAATTATTAAGTGCTCATTTAACATATTAACCTTATTAGTTTACAATGAGCAATATGTGTTTTTAAAACACAATGCCCCCTCTGGGAGATCTTTGACCTACTGACCTAAAAATGCACAGGTCCTGCAGAGGTTGTCATGAGGAACCAACATATGAAGTTTGATGACTGTAGACGGAAGCGTTTTGATTTTATAGGCAAGGTTTAAGTTTGGTACAAACAAACATATACAGACAGACAGGCCAAAAGCAATATGCCTCTGATCTATCTATACGGAGGCATAAAAAGAAGACAAAAAAGTAAGCATCCAGAAATAGTTTTACCAGAACTGCATTATTCTGAATAATCTGAAAACTAGAGCTGTCACAGAGGTGACTAATACCCCCGCCGCTGCTTTGACACTAATACTGCAATAGTACACTATACGACTAAGTTCAGGGGGACATAACTCTGCAATGAGTAAACCGCTGGGCATGCAAATTGTGTCTTGCATATCTACACTTCATGGTGACAACATATTTCAAGTTTCATTGCAATAGCTTAAAAAATGTGGAAGAAGTTTGCTCCACAAACTTTATGCGGGCGGACTGACCGACTGAGTGACTCCAATATACCCCCTCTCAAAACTTTGTTTGCGGGGATATAAAAATGTTAGGTAAAAATTTCTCCATTGATAGAATACTAACGGTGTTGAATCTTTTATAGTTTTTAGACCTAATTGAAAGTCATTTTTCATCTCTTGTAGTGGTGTGATGCCTAACTTTCTTTTCAGCTCTGATGCATATCGAATCTTGGCACCCAATACTTGTCTCAATGTGGCAATCTCACCTTCAACCTGAAGAGTTACAATATCAATATGAAAATCTCATAGGCTTCAAAAACAAGTCATTATCTTGCAGGCTGTAAACATGTGATATTATCTTGTAGACTTTAAAACATGTGATTATCTTGTAGACTTTACAACATTATGATTATCTTGTAGACTTTAAAACATGTGATTATCTTGTATACTTTAAAACATGTGATTATCTTGTAGACAATAAAACATGTGATTATCTTGTAGGCCTTAAAACATGTGATTATCTTGTAGACTTTAAAACATGTGATTATCTTGTAGACTTTAAAACATGTGATTATCTTGTAGACTTTACAACATATGATTATCTTGTAGACTTTAAAACATGTGACTATCTTGTATACTTTAAAACATGTGATTATCTTGTAGACAATAAAACATGTGATTATCTTGTAGGCCTTAAAACATGTGATTATCTTGTAGACTTTATATGTGATTATCATGTAGGCTTTAAAACCGAAGATTAAATATTTCGTAGGCTACAAAACATGTGGTAAGGCCATCCTTAAGAATATTTTGTTTGTAGTAAAGCTACCTACTCCAACACCAAAAATGACCCAACATAACTTTTTCTTGGTGAATAGCATATTGATAGGTATTTTGGATTAAATGTAAAAAAATAAATTGTAAGAAAAAATATTTCCAACCCATCTACACATTGAAAAATCTCTAGGTAGGTTTAGAACCATAACCCCAAACAAACATTTGTCTAGGATGACTTTATCTTTTAGGCTTTAAAACATGTGATTATTTTGCCTCTTACCTTCTCTAGATCAGCTTGCATCTCTTGTTTCTGTTCTTCTGTCATCTCAGTCACCACAGCAGTAGCTGTGTCTGGAGGTAGATCATACTGTGGTGAACTAAGGTCAGGGTACAAATCTGAAATATAGAAAATAAAAGATCATGAGTTTTCAGGCCATTATAAAATAAAGAAATTTTCAGGCCATTGATTATAAAATAAAGTAGTTTGCAGGCCATTATAAAATAAAGTTTTTTTTTTCAGTTTCAGGCCATTATAAAATCAAGTGGGTTTTAGGTCAATATAAAATAATGTAGTTTTCAGGTAATAATAAAATAGAAAATATGAGAATAGTTTTCAGGCCATAATAACATAAATTAGTTTTTTGGGCCATGCATAGGAGATACATTTGTACATAATTACAACTGAATCTGTGAATAAAAGTCGAGAGAGAGAGAGAGAGAGAGAGAGAGAGAGAGAGAGAGAGAGAGTATGAGCCAAAAGCATAATTAATAAGTTCCGTATAATGCAGGGGTTGTAACAGGACAAGATTCTCAATCCTAAAAAATAGCCAGGAGTCTGGGGAGCGCAGATTCACAGTAGGGTCAAGGGCAGAGCCCTTGTGGGGGATTCAGGGTGGCAACATCCCTCGAAGTAAAATGATTTTAAGCATTTCCAGGTGATTCTACAATGCATTTCAGCAATACAAATTCATTAGTTTTTTCCATACAAAAAATGTGAGGTAAAAAGTGTCTAATGGTCATATAGAGGCCTTTGTTTATAGTTGACCATTAACTTAAGTTTAACTAGATGCATTTCAAAAACACAATGCCCCCTCCGGGTGCCCTTTAAATTGACAAGAGGGCCAAGATGGCCCTATATCGCTCACATGACAATCACAGTTTACTCATTAAAACATTGTTTTGAACCCGTGACCTAGTTTTTGACCCCAGACCACCTATGTTCTAATTTGTCTTACATGTCATTAAGACAAACAGTCTGACTAGGTTTGGTGAAGATACGATCAAAATTTGACATCTACAGTGTTAATAAGGTTTTCCTAAGATTTGACCTTGTGACCTGGTTTTTGACCCTAGGTGACCCATATTTGAACTTGTCCTTAATATCATTAAGACAAACAATCTGACAAGGTTTGGCCAAGATCCAATCAAAACCATGACATTTAGAGCTTTTACAAGATTTCTACCTAAGATTTGACCTTGTGACCCAGTTTTTGAACCCGGCTGACCCATGTTCATCCTTGACCCACATATCATTGAGGCAAACATTTTGACAAGGTTTGGTGAAGATCCAATTAAAACTGTGACATCTACAGTGTTAACAAAGTTTTCCTAAGATTTGACCTGGTGACCTAGTTATTGACCCCAGATGACCCATATTTATACTTGACCGTTATATCATTAAAACAAACGATTCGACGAAGTTTGGTGAAGATCCAATAATAACTGTGAAATCTACAGTGTTAACATGGTTTTTCATAAGATTTGACCTAGCGACCTAGTTTTTGACCCAAGATGACCCATGTTCGAACTCGTCCAAGATATTATGAAGACAAACATTCTGACAAGGTTTCATGATCATCCAATCAAAACAGTGACTTCTAGAGTGTTCACAAGGTTTTCCAGCAATTTGTCCTAGTGACCTAATTTTACTACAGAAATTACCCATTTTCAAACTTGACCTACATATTATTAAAATAAACATTCTGACAAAGTTTCATGAAGATAAATTCAAAACAGTGATTTCTAAAGTGTTCACAAGGTTTTCCCTTATTTGGCCCTGGTGACCTAGTTTTTGACCCCAAATGGCCCAATATCGAACTCGTCCGAGATTTTGTTGAGATTAACGTTCTGACCCAGTTTTGCTAAAATTGAGCCAAAAATGTGGCCCCTAGTGTGTTCACAACAAAAAGTTTGACGACGCACGACGCCGGACGGAGAGTGATCCTAATAGCTCACTTTGTCACTTTGTGACATGTGAGCTAAAAATGCACAAAATAAACCAAGGGCTATAATTCCGTCAAAAATCACAAAACCCGGAAAATATGTGCGGGGGTTCTTGGTAACAACAAGTCTGTGAAATCCCAAGAAAATCGTAGATGTAGTATCCTAAATAAATTAACGATGACCCTGTGACCTGTCACCTACTGACCTGAAAATGCCCAGGTCCTGTAGAGAACAGGTCCTTTTGTCATGAGGAACCTACATATGAAGTTAGATGAATGTAGGTGCGTTTTGATTTTATAGGCAAGGTTAAAGTTTGGTACAAACAGACAGATAAACAGAGAGACCAAAAACAATATTCCCCCGATCTATCGATACGGGGGCATAAAACTAGATTAGTTGTAAGAACAATTTTTTAGCATTGACCATCTTGTCCCAGATTTTAACAGCTGTATATCCATGTAAAGTTAAATCTACTATATTAAGATGTACATTTATCAGTGATATGCCTGTTAAATATAAGATCAAGTCTCATAAAACTATGACAACCATTCAGGTAAGGTTATATCTACACCTTGTCAATAAGGTCACATCTGCCATGAACAGTAAGATATATCCATGGATTACTTTTTGTTAACAAATGTCTATACAAACATAATATGTACATGCAATGTCATGCATGCATGTAGTTGTCTACACAGACATAATGTGTACATACATGTACTTATGTTTCCTTAAAACTTCTAACACATAGCAAAATACTTGATGCTGTGGTAAAGATGCTTCAAACTTAGTCATTAAAACTTGAGCCCTCATTTTTTTAAACATGACACCCACCTTCCTCTGGAATAGACTCATCCCTTAATAACTCATCGTCAATATAGCCCTCGTTCCCCGACCCCATCGCTTCGTCCTCAGACATAGAACCAGTCCGTGATAACTGCAGAAACTTCCGATAATTTCCGGGTGAACTTATTTTTGGAATATAATACTCATCATCAGATTCAGTCAATGATGTCATAATGTTGTATTCAGTTATATCCACATCAAAATCAAGTCAATGAATTTCTTATAGAACACACAATTTCTTATCAATTTGAATGAAGCATTTAAAATTCATCCCAAAAAAAGATCCTTTAACTTTTGAAATCTACTGGTAATAACAAAGGTTTCAAATTTAAGCAAACCTGGTAAACCAGAACTATTAATTGAAGATAACCTGTTTAATGTAATCGATGCTTAGTCATACACGTGACGTGATTCAAGATCAAGTAAGTTTACTGACACAGAAAAGTTTTAATACTTCTCAGCAAAAATTGTGAACCCTTAAAAACGCAATTTTTGAATCCATAGAATTATTATAAACACAACATCATGGTACACAGAACAGTATGATTAAATCAACCACTCATTATCAGTATATCATTCATAAAACAAATTTACAATAACTTCAGACAACATAATGTAAATCCAACTTTCGCTAATACTGTACATGTATTTCCCAGAATATTTCACTTTCCCCAGAAAATCACTTTCAATTTTCAACAATTATCACAAAATGATGTATTCTCGTCTCGTGATGACGAATTTATGATAACAATAATGTTTATGATAACATCATTTCATTGTATAATAAGATATGTATGTACACATATACAAGTACACGTTGAATCTATTTATAAACATATGATGTAAAGATGTAATCGTATGTATGGGCCGTACATTAATTACTTCCCATATACCTACAGAGTACAGACAGATAACAAACTATTACCTGTACAAAATTATCAACGTTGTTCAATTAGCCTGAGGTTAATCAAACGTAAATGACAGATAGTCCAATGACAGCTATATCTGACTTACAAAAATCAAGGGGAGTAACTCAATAAAGTAAATTTTCAGTGCTAATTACTTCCCTTTGCTTTAAGGATTGGAATAAACAGCACAAGTAATTATGTTCCTCTAAACTGGATCAGGTTATAATTACAGATTGCCAGAAAACACATGAACAATGAAAAGGGCAAAATTAATGTTGGTTTTTGTACTACGCAGCAATGGAGGTTAAAATTAGCTCACGACAGTAAAACTCAAAATTGGTTCCCTGATGTTTTTCCCATAAACTTAGTAACCTTTGGTATTTACATAAATGAAACAGGAACCTGAGCACTGTGGAATTCAGCATCTCTCGAGCTCAAAACTATACTACAAAATAAATCTGTCCCATCTTTTCATGTAACACAACTATTCCATCACAACAGCCATAATACAATCAAACACAAGCGAATCTAGAGGACCAAATTATAGTTCATTGATCAAGACCTTGGTTTTCGGTATAAATACTAATATCAAAGCAAAGAAGATCTAATAACAGCAAAAATACACCAACAAGAAATAAATTACCAACAATTACATAGTTATCATTTTGCCGTACTGCATGGCTCAGAGCAATGCCATGTTTGCTGCTTGTGTTCTTCACAAAAAATCCTTTTAATCTTATGACATAAGCCAAGCAACGTCTATAACTTATAACTGATTGGAATCTGAGAGACCATTCAACATGGCATTAAACGTATATAATGAGGCTTCTATTTCCAATATTATTGAAGCTTATGACTATTATATGGTTTTAAACCCAACTAATAACCTTAATTTCAGAAGAAAAGAGGGCCATGATGGTAAATCGCTCACCTGACTACTACTGCAGCCTTGCACAATCAAGTGTCCACCAGGGATAAGGTCATTTTGACCCTGTGAGTCATGGCTACGAACAAATTAGGTAGAGGTCCACTACGCAATGCAACATGTCAAATATCTAAGCTCTGGACCTTCCAGGAATCTTAGCTGAGTACTTAACCTAATTGACTAATTCCCTTCATGATCAAACATGAAGGGTAGTCTGTTTTTTATCATTTACTTAAAAATTACACAATCCTAAATGACACCATTTTCATGGACAAAATTGTTAACCAACTTTTGATATTAAATGTTTTCTTCAAAACTTCACAAGGGAAATTTGACCCGCCACATGGTCGAGAGGTTAAGGTCGCTGACTTTAATTCACTGTGTTCTCTCAATGATAGAGGGTTGTGGGTTTGAGTCCAGTTACCAACCACGTCTCTTTATGTGATTGTGAGACAGACCTGCCACCGTGGTCATTATGAAGTGGACAGTTCACCTTACCATCCTTCTAGAATCATATCCTTCATAAGCAACTGCCTACTCTCTCACATAAAGAGACATGGAGGCGGGTATACTTTAAGAACAAAAATAGCAATATAAATTTTGATTATAAGCAAGATTTCTCAAAATTCTAAAATTCCCTAAACTGACATACAAAAAAAAACCACTTAGTAATTTCAAGCAATGTAAAAAACCCTGCCTTCAAACACACAAAATCAATATAAGTGCACATAAATATTTATCATATTTTGTTATGAAATGAATACAGTTGAACACATGTTACAGTAAGATTAGCCATGTCAAAAACAAGGTGGGCACAATACCAGAGATATTCACAGTGACCTTTAGATGACCTTTCACAAAATGATTAACAACTATCAATGAATGTTTAAACAGACAGCCTTGTTGACGGTTCAAGTGATTTTCAACAAGATAAATTATCATGCCTCATCATGTGACAAGAAACGACCATGTGACCCAAGCATGATCATGTGACCAAAATCATGTGACATTCACAAATATTATTGAACATAAAATTTTACAACTAAAGAATGTATCTAGGGATTATTGCATTATATCAATTTATAGTAACCACAGACATGGCTTTAAACACAGAAAATATCCAAATAATCAATCAACACTATAACCAAGCAGAAATTAAAAATCAAGTTTGTTAGTGAAGTCAATACTTAATCAATTATTCACTGATTGACTGCAAATCATCCATTTTTGTAGCAGGGCATCCAAAATATCAATCAATAATCAAGATTTTGCACTGGAGGACATTTTACCACTGTGACCAGGGTTCTCAATCAATTTGTGGCCAATAGGCCCAAAAGCTAGACTAACAGGCCTACTAGGGGGAGGGTTTAAAATTTTTTAAACTTTGTGACTTCTAACTGGCCCAAACTTGTTTCTAAGCAAGCGGCTAAATCTCTGCTCAGTGTTACTACAGCCCTAGATTATTTGCAAATTATGGATGTACTATTCAAAACATATATGTTTTATTTACAGTTTATGAAACTATACATGTAATTATAACACCAAACAAATTCACCAAACAAATAGACAAGCAAAATCAAGGGATCCTTTGAGTCCCTATATTCAACCTTCTCATTCGGCCTGGGAGGGGTCAAGAACCCTTCATGTTAAGACTTTAATTAAGGGGTCACTGAAACAAACCTTTAATATACTGAAAGGCACAAAAACGTGCCAAGGTTAATCATGACTTTGAGTGAACAGGTATTTGGTTCAAAGCCACATTTAATTTGCAGAAGAACGAGCTACGACCATACACTAGAAAAGTGTTGATGTATCTAAATCACCACCATATAGCTTGACATTTCTACAGGAATGTAATTGACTACCGGTAATTGTAATTGAAAACAGTATCAGAGACTTAAATGAAAAAGGACATAAAATTGATGTTTAAACCTAACCAATTCATGAGATAGTGCCTCTACAAAGGAATTTAATTCTGTTTCCGACAAAGAAAGTTTTAGATTATTCATGAGAAAGACTATCCCAGGACTCATGGCAGCATGATATTACCGACAGAACAAATATTTATTTGTTGACGATGTATGTAGTGGTAATATCAAACTGAACTGACTTATAAAAAAAATTTGACACATTCGAAGTTATGTAATAATAACAGGTCTAGCCATATTTTATCTTCAGAAAATACTCCCAGAGAACATTAATGTCTCAATTTAAGGTCTATTCTACTCACAACGGATGCTTGATAAGTATTTTTCAGACAAACTAATCCATATATCGGTAAATACAAGACTGAATATTGATAAAATCTTCATCTGTTGAGTATTTGATTTTGCGCACGAAACACAAGTATTTACAGTCAAACAATAACAACCAATTCTGTGTAATTATCTAACATCTTAACAGTCTTCAAATGTAGCCCCTGACCGAGGACTGAGTCCATCAAAATGGTAGTTGGTCCAGTTAATATGAAAAGGCCTGTGGTCCGACAGTCCAGTACTTAGTTTTTTCAGTGAAAATTTTATCATATTTAAGAACGAAAAATGAAAGATTTTAATCACTCGTATGGTTTTTAGCCAATTTATATGAAAATTTGTGTACGTTGTTTTTTTGGTCCACTTAAAGCTTTTGCATTTTTACTGGACCAAACGTTTTTCGTGAAGACTGTCTTAATACTGCCCATTGGGCCAATCCAAGCAGTCATACTACTACATTCTCTCTGTTAAGCAGACTTAATTCCCAGGTTTTGCAGTATAATATAATTACTGGTACCTGGAAAATAATTACCACGGACGATACAGAATTTGCATTACTGACATAAAAACTGACATCAAAGTTTGAAACTATATTGTGCGGAATGGCAGGCAAATTGTGTTAGCCATTAAAACGTTTCAGTAAAAGCTGTTAAAATTGGTAAAACACAATATACAAAACAAGAAACAAAATCTTCCTAGTCAAGTCTGAATAAAAATACCTTCTGAAGTTGTAGCAGTAAAATTAATTATGCATTGTCAGTAAATTACTTGTAATCATGTTGCATGCATTTTGTTATTAATGAATCAAGACATGACAAGCCAGGACACTCAGACATATAAAAAGATGATAAAATATTTGATCTGATTAAAGGATATTGATTTATAAGCACTATAAAATCAATACCAGTATGACCAAATACTAAATTCACAATACAAACATATCAATATTTGTACATGAAGCTAATAATGAGCTATGATGTTGTTAATTAAGTATCAAAATACTTGAAATATCTCCAGCAAAGAATCAGGACGTAACACTGGTACTAACAGGTTTTAAGGCATTACTTTATTTACAATCAAAGTACGAAAATGATTCCCATAAAATCAGGACTTTCAGACTTCACAAAAAGTGCCGGACCGGTGGACTTGCCCAATATATCGTGTGTTGGTCCAATAAAGAATCTAATCTCACTGGACCGGCTGTCTGGCGACTTATCTACCTGATGTATGCATGCATTTATACTTGTTTACTCTTATCTGTCCTAAATTGGGAAAAAAGAGGCTTTTTACAATGGGGAAGTCACTTAATATCAGCCTCTATTATAGAAGGAAAAAAATAGAGAAATATCAAGGGTAGATATTACTGGGCAGGGTCCTCATTTGACGTTTTTTGGGGCAGAAATTCCGCCCCATTCCCCTCCAAAAATAATATTTTTTCGTTTTTTTATAAAAATTCCCCTAAAATAATATTAAAAACAAACTATTTTTTTGCTTTAACAGTTGATATTAAGTTATTTACCTTTGATTAGTTATATATGTCATATATTTAATTCAAGCTTAAAATGTTTATTGCAGGGTTATAAGGCAGTTGAAAAAAATCCCCTGAAATTCCCATTTTTCCTCAAAATTATGCGAAATTCCTCTACCTGAGGGCCCGGTACCAATCCCCTAAAGTGCAGCCAGGGCCCTGCTGGGACAACGTATAATATTTCTGTCTAGCCTCTACAGCAAAAAACTTTTTAGTGATTGTAAGTTTATGCAACCCCAAATGCTTGTTAATGAAATAAAATTGTTTACAAGAGTGTATTACAGTGTATGTAATGTACAGTACATTATTTACTGGTACTTCCTTGTTTAAATTAATTCAATAATTGTGAATAGATGACATGTATTGGTAATAATGATATCCAATAACAATACAATTACTTTGGAGTAAAAAATCATGAAAAAAGAGACAATGACACAGCGTTTTTTTGTCTTCAGTAAATTAGAAGGTGGCGGGCCCAGTAGAAAGGTAACAACAGAACCACAAGCGATGCCAAGGCTCATTTTCTCACTGCTTCAGTAAGATCGATCCACCTATATGAAGTTTCATGTTTTTACATCTTATAGTTTCTGAGTTATAAGCTTCATTAAATTTTTTGCACAGATGCAAACGATGCAGTGATCACAATAGCTTGACTTTTTCTTCAATTGAAGCAGAATCTTTATAGACAGGGAAATAAAATTCAGACATGAAATGTGACCTACGTTCAGCCCCTTCCCCCAAAAACACAGGTACCTCTAAACCTACAGAAGAATTTCAAGACAAGTTGTTCAACCTCTAGAGATCTACTAGTAACCTACCCTCTCAGTTTTAATTCATTACACTTGGTCAAGTTGGTGTTGCTTAAAGTCCCATTAGCTTTTTGCTATAAAAATATATGCAAAAAACAAACATTTGCTGATATTATCCCAAGATAATTATTACTGACAAAACAAACCCTTTTTCTTCTAAAAACACTAATTTCGCTGTGAATTTTGCTTTTGTAAACTTGAAATATATAGAGTGTGTGACGTCACTTATGTCGTGTGTATAATACTACTAGGAAAAACACAGCTGTTCTATAAATAGTATTTTTTTCAATGATATTGAAAAAAATATGATAATGATTTCGGAAACAAATTTTCATGCTATAAATTATGCACAGGAGGAAAACGCCCCAGATTCCTCTGTTATAGGACAAATAGAAACTATTACGACCGATGAATTTATATGCTTATGGGACTTCAGGATTTTTTCTCGGTATTTTGGGAATATGACCCATACCCTTGGGATTGGGAATTTTCGCTGTGTTTTAATCAAAATTGGGAAAAAGTGCATAACTACAATTTTTGCAATGTTCAACTTATTCTACTTATTTACACATAAAACAGTAGCAGAATAAGGTATTTACTACCAATAGTGATGTTAATGAACTTATACAATTTTTTGGGGATTGGGAATTTTTGTCTGTGAATTGGGAAAAAAAGATACTATTTTCCATTGGGAATATGACCGAATTTTGGCTATAAAATCGCCCCAAAAAATCCCTGGACTTTAACCTATTATGTAAACAAACATGATGCTTGATTCTCTCTTCAATACAGTACAGTTCCACCTAACGACCAGTGCAATAATACAACCATCCCGCTTAAAGAACCAAAGTTTCCCCTTATCATTTCAATAATTAATGAAAAGGAACAAAAATTTATACAAGTCAACCAATCCGCTATTCCGTATTATGGCCATTTTATTGGACCCAATTTATCAATGATACTGCAGTTTTATTTTTAAGTCCCAAGAGTTATCAAGATTGAAGCTGATTATTATTTGGATGTATGTATTTCACACCTGGCCGCAGGGGGTAGTTCTACTTTACTGTTTGGTCTAGTCACTGATTACTACCTTACTGTAAATTTATGACATTCAACTGACTCACTATTAAGACGACTTTTTGTCAGAACACTCAGTGCACTTAACTGTATGGTATCATGACCAAGAAGATTGTTTATCAGGGGTTATTCTGTCTTCATTGGGGCCTTAGCCTGTTGGTTTTGGGAAAAATTATTGCTAAAATTGCTGAATTGGGAAATAGAAAAGCTGATGTGAGTTTGGATTTTAGGGAAAACTGCATGATTTTAAAGAAATTTTCTAAATTGGGAAGGGGCCTTTAAATTTTTAACTTCTGTTATAGAAGGTGCAAAACCCAGGTGTAATTTATGTGTAAATCAGAGAAGACCGCCATTCACCTCTGTCAGTTTGACCTAGGTTACAGAAGTTCTTCATCAAACAACGGAATTTTTTAACAACATTTGTCTCAGACTCTAAGTTATGACTCATTATCAAATGCTGCGAAATGTAACAGAATCAGTGCTTAGCAATTTCAACATATTGTAAACAACATCAAAGTGAAGAAAAAATCGAACGAATGCGCGTGTTAATGACATTTACCATTTTCTACTGGAGCCGTGGGATTTTCGTTCGTCTGCATTGGGGCTGACATACTGAAATAGAGTATTTATTTCTAACAGAAAGTAACAACGTTCTGTCAAGTCAACAACCTGGCGATGATGTCATAGATAATCTCTACGAAGAAATTTCGACCATCAATTTTTAGCAAGATATTATTTTATGACTTAAATTATTCCCAAGAGAAATGTAAAATAAGTTTAGACTTGAGTTTAGTATAAATCACCAAAATGATATTGACAATCATTATATGATCTTAGAGAGTAAAGTCGGGCATACGGAATTTCACGTATAACGACACAGATCAACGCCTCTGTTGAAATTCGTATCACAGTCTAACTTCACAAAAATATAGCAAGATGGCGATGGG
The DNA here is from genome assembly GCA_964023205.1 of Lutraria lutraria. Taxonomy (NCBI): domain Eukaryota; kingdom Metazoa; phylum Mollusca; class Bivalvia; order Venerida; family Mactridae; genus Lutraria; species Lutraria lutraria. The sequence goes on along the minus strand of OZ026850.1, from coordinate 12,274,725 downwards.
AAGAAAAGGAAACGTAAGTTGTCGTTTAACTAGTGACGGTGCTTGATTTATAAGAATGTATGAAATCATTTGGTAAACAACTCAAAGATCTTAACGTTCAAACCACTTATTCGTGAAACTGTCCTGTAGGTGTTTCTTGACAAACGATTTTTAGACGAATGTTGATCATAATCAATAGACGCTCATTGTATTTCTATTGAACAACGCTTTGTTATATTTCCATGTTCTTAATATCAAGTCCTTGTTAATATGTTGTTATTCAATTTATTTAGAAAACATTTACTCTCATGTATTAAAGTTTCACTAGAATTTGCTGTAAACATTATTAGACTCGAAAAAATAAAAGTAATACTACAGTCGTATGAAGAGTAGCGGATCATGAACAATAGCGGGTCATGCGAATGGTTACAGTTTAAGATTTCTTTCCATATCATTTTATCAAACTTTACATTCCTATTCCTTGATTTTTTTGTCCTTTTCAACAAAAGATTATCTGAAAACAATGTTTTGATCAACCGTGTCACTCAAGAGTCTTTTTAAGCGTGTTTACATGAGCAAGATTAGACACTAGTAATAGACACTATACTATGTACTCACAAACAACTAGAATGAACTTATACCCATGACTAAAGTCACTAATATTCTTCTAGAAAAAAATGTTTCCCAAACCATACTGTGACTTGAGTGTCAGTTTGATTGATTTGATATATTGATATTGTGTATTATCAACCACTACAATGTTTCTTCTACTTCTTCAGGTGCGGCTTCCGCCGGAAGTCAATCGTATACTTTACATAAGAAATCTACCCTACAAAATAACTGCGGAAGAAATGTATGATATTTTTGGAAAGTATGGAGCTATCAGACAAATCAGAGTGTAAGTGATGCACCTGTCAATAAGGGGGAGGGGGCACCTGTCAATATGGGAGAGGAGGCACCTGTCAATATGGGGGAAGGAGGCGCCTGTCAGTATGGGGGAGGGGGAGTGGGGCTGTCCTAAAGGAATTTGATATTTGAAAATCTTAGATAATGATCACCTGTCAATATTGGGGAGGGGGCGGCGGGCTGACCCCTTAGGAATTTGATATTTTAAAATCTTAAAAAATAATTCACTAAATGACGCTTTGTCAGGGATTCGGAGATTGCCATAAATTTCTGTGAGTTTTCCGATAACAACTAGATGGATAGTGCACATATACAAGTATAAGATGTAATACATAACACTGCAAGAAATATGGATTGGAAGTTTATTTTCGACTTGTGAGACCTCACTGATATGTGCGCAGTTCCAATCATTTACAAAGGGTTTTAGTTTATGAAGCTTTCGGTAATGCTTGGCTAATGTTAAACGTAAACAAATTGTATTTTGTCCTCCATAAAAAATACTAAAGATTGTTTTCCGTTAGTTATTTTTCATGGAAGAAACGGCCAAATGAGATCAGATATGGGTCCCTTCTGTACCATTTTGGGAACATTTTGATATCACAATCAGTGATTTTTCACCATGTATTACAGAGGCCTATTATAGGTGTCTTCCAAATTGAAAATTTCTTTAAAATCATGCTGTTTTCCCAAAAATTCAAACTTACACCAGCTATTTCATTTCGCAAATCAGCAGTTTTAGCAATAATTCTTCCCAAAATCAACAGGCTTAGGCTAAGGCCTCTTCCCATTGAAGGGAGAAAAAACACTGACCATGGTCCGTATTCACAAAGCATCTTAAGATTTTCTTTAACTTAAGTCAACATTTTTACTTAAGTGTAAATTTTGTTCATGGTAAAAGTTTGTAAACCAGTCATCAAAAGTGTAAAAATGAATTATCATTTTCATAATTGGCATCTTTAGAACAAAGATAAAATCATATTATTGTGATTTCCTCCTTTATATTAGTACAAAAGAGTTGAGGAAAAAGTCGAATTTAAGGAAAAATATATCTGAAGTTAAAAAACTACTTAAGATGTTTATTGAATACCGGCCCATGTCTTCTTCATTGAAAATAATACCATATTGTAGCTTTAATCTTATTTACATTCTATCTTTCAGTGGAAATACAACTGAAACAAAAGGAACTGCATTTGTTGTGTATGAAGATATTTTTGATGCAAAGAATGCCTGTGATCATTTATCCGGTTTTAATGTTTGTAACAGATATCTCGTCGTCTTGTACTATCAGTCAAATAAGGTAAATTATTTGTTTATCTGTTGTTTAACTGCCCATTTAACAGCTACGGTCATTTCAGAATCAGATTCAGAGTTGCCCAGAGTGGAGATACAGGAGATTTGGGCGGCATTTATATCCCTACTCTTCTACAGAAGAGTTTTTCCTGGTTCTTTATTGTGCCAAGTAAAATGTTAATGATGTAGACTAGTGGAATTAAAATATACTGTTTTCAGGGCTTTTTTTCCAAAAATTTGGAAGGGGCCTTAGCCTTCATTTTGGGAAATTCAAGTGCGGTTATTGGCCAATTTTGGAGAAGGTTAGACAACCAAGTTTGAATAGTATTTTAGTAAAATACTATTCTAACTGAGTGGTCTAACCTTCTCCAAAATTATAATTTAGTTTTGGGAATTTCTTTCCCCAAATTGGGAAAAGGGGAGCATTTTTTCAATTGGGAAGTCACCGAATTTCGGCCCCTTTTATAGAAGGAAAAAAGGGCTTGATTTTTACTTGGTGCTTAGCTAATTTTCTAATCATTGAAATTTTGCTTTTTACTAAGTACAGTTTGTTTAAGAAAATAGATAGTCCAGAATTTCGTTATGACCCTTCACTGTATTTTTGTTCTGACATTTTTTGTGATCAATATCATCTAATGTTTGTTTTCATTCTATTTTAACAGGCCTTCAAGAAAATTGATTCAGACAAAAAGAAAGAAGAATTGGATAAAATGAAACAGAAATATGGATTGAGTACACCTGATATACATGCCAACAAACCCAAAACATAGTGCTTAGACCTAGTATTCAATCATGTGGAGTATGGACCAAAATTTAGTGGTTAGATGTTTGATTCTGGTCTGGTGACACTTATTTGTACAGTGATGGTTTTTAGCCAAATGTGTGTTTTGACAAGTTTAGGATACAATCTTTTAATTGGATTATTTTGAGACTGAGTTTTGAACCTATCAATTTATAGCTTGTGTTTTAATAGTAGTGTCAACACTGATAAAAAGCCATCTATAGACCTTTAAGAATTACTAAGTTATAGAAATATATGTGCAATTTGTTGATGTATTTTTATTGTATGGATTTAAATTCTAAAAACAAATACAATTGAATATTCATTGTAAGTACATATTTCTCAGAGAGTCTTAAGATAACAGCTTAACAATTAAACTACCATTCAAATTATCTTTTAAAAAATGAACCTTATAAGGAAATGTTTTGTTTACATTTTCCTTTATTTACATGTATTCCTTCTCTTTGTACATGTAGTATTGTTTTGTGGTTGAATGGTGTTGTTAGGTATCACTTTTGCTTCATGAGTCATTTTTGTAACATAATCATTGTCTGTCATTAAACTTTTTATAGAAAGGTATCTTTGTCTTTGTATGAAGTTAAGGGCTGTGGGTCGTTGGGTAAGTGGCAATCCGATTCAATCCACGATTCAGCACTTATGATCCACAAATCGAATCACGAATCTTTTGTTATCAAGTAACCCATCTAAAACTTCAAAACTCCAGTCCTGAAGACAGCTAAAAATTTTGTAGGGAATAGTGAAGTAAATCAATATAAATTGTTCTATGGCTTAAATTTATACGTACTCCCATTAAATTGATTTACCAGCATCATTATTTAAAGAACCGACTGGACATCTTGGCAAACATAGCCCTAATAAAGTTAATATGTGTTTGTATTAAACTTAGTATATTAAGACATCATTGCACAGTTAATTCTAATATTTTTACACCTGTATTAATTTGTGTAATTTTATTAAACTGTCAAAGCTGCATAATTTCACAGTCAATGATTGCTTCTATTTTTAGCTTCAGTGAGGTTCAGTTACTTTCATAAGACTTAAATTCAACGATAATTTTTGTTATACGGGTTGTTGAATGTACATCGTAACATGTATTGGACGATGCACAACATAATATTATAAAAACATCAGGAATAGATCATTCCATAACATTAAAATAAACGAAAACCAGCGACTGTGGCAAGAAGCTAAAATTAATCGCATTCAGCTACCGTGTGATTATTTGGCTTTGATAGCTTGATAAAATCTTAACTTTACCTATCAGTAAATCTGAATATGGCTCAACTTAAGATGAGATAAATGAACATACATGTACTTATCTTTTGCATGTAAACAGAAAGCTACAACCGAGAAGCCCGCCAGGCTAGCTCAGTGGTTAGAGCGTTTGTCTGATGATCGAGAGGTTGTGAGTTTGTACCCAGGGCGAGGCTCACACTGTCAATGACAAATTTGACTGCAGATATTACATCCTATGTTAAATTGTCCTCCACCTCTGAATTATGTGGGATAGCTTGGCTGATGCTTTCGGATAGAATGTGGTTAGTACTGGTTAAGGCGTAAATGAAATCCAGGAAAGCTGGTAAGGATAACTGCCTGCAACAATATGACTGAAATAATGTTGAAAATGGCATAAAACCCGATGAAACAAACAAACAACTGAGAAACAGACTGAAAAGGAAACCTGCATGTAAAGTTTGTTTGCAGTTAAGTAAGAAACATATTGAATCGAGATGCTTTTCTGTTACCAGTTAGGCAGTTCAGTTACACTGAAAAAATGCATTTCAAGTGTATACATTTTGTAACTGTATTGTAGACTTACATTTAGTTCCTTTCTTATGAATCTTATTTATTTGTATATTGCATCTAATTTGAAATTAGTGTAGTGTATTTTTTCTTCAAACACAATTTGTTCATGACTATCTTATTATACCCCCACAAACGAAGTTTGAGAGGGGGTATATTGGAGTCACTCTGTCGGTCCATCCGTCCGTCTGCATAAAATATCAAAAGTTTGTGGAGCGAACTACTTTCACATTCTTCAAGCAATTGCAATGAAACTTGAAATATGTTATCACCATGAAGTGTAGATGTACAAGACACAATTTTCATGCCCAGTGATCCACTCTTTGCAGAGTTATGTCCCCTTGAACTTAGCCGTATGGTGTACTATCACATTTTTAGTGTCAATGTGGCGGTGGGGGTATTAGTCGCCTCTGTGATTGCTCTAGTTTGTACTGCTATAATCATTTCCAAAAGTAACAAATTGGCAGATTTTTACTGTCAGAACAATTGATGATATTTGTTCACCAATTAACACTTAATACATTTATAATGGCATTAACTACTGGTATGACGTCACAGTGATGTATCAGGCACATTTTTAATGAGCTTATATGATGGAAAATACTTCAGATTCCTGCTTTGCGTGTGAAATGTTACTATTCTGGACAATAAAGCATTCATCTGGATGTACTATTTCGCTGATTAATGTAATTAATCAGGCTTAGTTTCTCTTGGGAAATCGACAAATTCAGGCTTCATTTAATCATGTGACACAAGTTTGAGGGAGATGTCCAGTTTATGGCAATCTGAACTGGTTCCAAATGACAATGTCTGTACACCTTTGATGCTCCGCAACACAGAACGTGGACCAATACTAGCTTGTTTTGGGGGGGGGGGGGGCGGAGCTGATATCGAAGGGAGATAATTGTTCAGGGTTGTTGAATGTAGTCAATACTGAGTTGTCTTTCCTGCAATGTAATTCGAATAATAACGAACAACTAGAACAAAACGTTATATGTAGACGAATTACAAAAAGCAAATTGATTTATATTTTTTGGTATGAAGTTGCTTTTTTCATAAAAGATATTGACTGTATATTTTTATTCAATCCTCCATTGAGGAGAGTATTAACTATTTATATGAGTAATACACGTTATAATGACAATTATGAGTATTCGACAAATGAATAAATTCATATAATTTATATAGTTCACAAGCACGTGGTAATATTATACGGTTTTACCCTACATCAATCAAATAGAATCAACCCTAAATGTTAACGAATTCACCATAAATCTGAGCACTATCATTCAACCACATTGGACTTCAAATAGCCACACAACAACTTATCTAGGCAATGCCTTCATGATTTACTTATTATAGTACCTCTCTTATTATTATTAATAGATTCAGTCATCACCATTAGCCAATCAAATGACCAGGATTAGCCAAACTAGTAATAGACACTACACTATATACTCACAAACAGCTATATTAAACTAATAGATTATAGTACTCTAAGTATAATTCGTCTAGTAAACAGAGAATGAACATCTAAAACGACCATCAATTACATCGAGGGTTCAGCGCAACATCGTTGTAACTCATATTGAAATAAGAACAAGTTACGACAGTGTTGCGCTGAGCCCTCGACATGTAGAAACAAATTAAAATAAACCATACTTCGGAAATGTCTGAAGGGCATATATAGAGTTTTAACCCTGTCAGTCTGTATTACCCCAGGTGACATTATGAGGTGAGGGTTAGTACAAGCATAGGCACTCGATTTCGTGATTTTTATACGTTTACAGACGTTATTTTTCAATTTCACACATCAAACAACGCAAATCTGTCGAAAGAAAAATCTTCATTTTTCCCTTATTGAGTGTTTAAAATACTCCAAGTAGTTAACTCGCCATCTTTTCGATTTGACGGTAGTGACGAAAATAAGCGTGGGTCCCGGCTTTGCTTCTAATCTGCACGTGCTTTCCGGGAACCTTGCTTTCGATGTAGTGTTCCCCAATTTTACACGTTTTGACAGTTTTTACAAGGTTAATTCTGGCGGACACTGTCAGAATTCCTCAATCTGGCTATTCTACAATTTTGCTGCCACCATCCAAGTTAGACTTGGAAACTTTATAGGTGTAATAATACGCAAGATGTTATTACGCTGTAAGCAAATCCACAACAATACTAATGAAATACAGGTTAAGTTCGATTTCTGTTAATATCCAAACATGTTTACAGGAATTATGGCCCCTTTTTGCTTCAGCTTCGTGTCATTCGGACATATTTCCAGTTTTATAAAGGAAAGGACTGAAATTGTAACATGTTTAAATGTATGCACATGCTTTAGACTTAATTTAGACACTACATTCTAGCAACTAGTTTGATTATGGTAGATAAACTTTACAAGGCAGTTGTATAGGAGAGTGGCCAAAACTCAAGTAAAACAATGACGATTGGTCACAATATTCTTGATAAATCAATAATTCTGGATTTATCTGCCTGAAAGAGCTATGATTTCTGAACAAAATAAAAATCAATTAATGAGAATATCTCAAGAAATGGCAAAGTTATGGCCAATTTAATCTGCCCTGAAGGATTTTCCTTAATACAAACTGAGTCAAATATTGAAACAATGTGGCTGAAGGCCTCTTGTTTGGCAAAAATATCGACCGCATATGATTTTCAGGATATTAAATTTGGCTCTTTTGACACTCCTACAAGTTGAATATAGCAAGAAACATCTACACGGTACCAACACAGAGGAACATGTTAAATATGAATAGTTTAGGCAAAAACATGCATGGAACGAAATTCTAGTAGGCCCTATAAGTTGGTTCCGGAAGTCGATGTGTTTTGTTTATTTTCAATTGATAATTATTCAGATACGACTTATAAATGTAAATTTCCAAAACATACTTAATTAGAAAGTACATTTTATCTTTTGAACCAAGTTTGTCGTCCGCACGAAGTGTAATTAATATGTAGACACGGAGTTAGTAGGTCTAATTAATTGACTGCATCTTGAATTAAACTACTACATTATGTGTGCAAAACATATTAAGTGAAACAGAGATAAACTCATCTAGTGCAGGTGTGGTGCAAAAGCAAGAAAAGAAAAAGATATTCGGGTCGACCCAAAAGTTTCTTATTTAGCAAAATCCAATTACAGACATTTGTGGAGATGCATGTTATACACCCGAAGTACAAATTAAAGCTATGCTTACAAAAAATCTAACAGTTTTGTGATCTTTCTAGTTACGACCCTATTTTTTATCAATTAACTACATTTACATGTATATACGTGACTATTTTTTCTACCGCCCTCCTGTATCCACTGTCTACGCCCTTGTGTATGAAAATGTTATAACTAGATTAAGAACGCTTAAGACACGTAAATTCATGCTTTATATTATTGTTTTGTTTCTGTCTGTAAAAATAACTGTGTATTCAAATCCTACACGATTAAATAGGTTTTAAAAGTTTAAAACACTTGTTTTGCGATATATACCCGATAATCCGCGACCGGTTTAACAGAAGAAACGTCCGTGTAGTATTCTACCCATACACCGGCTCGTCGCTAGGACTACGTTGTACGGGCACTAGACGGATTAACTAACGTAGTACAATATATCGCGTATACTGTATTAAATTTCTTGTAGTGTTTATACCACGACGGTTTAAATAGACATAAATATGGAACAACAGCAGGTAAGCAAAATTTACGATTTTCATAAATTAATTATTAATCATATTATTCTAAACTAAACTTTTTTAAAATAAAATTCATCTGACAAAAAATGCATTGCCGTTGAGAGAAAAATACGTTATAATCGTTAAAGAAAAGACAAGTTTATCTACACCTATCTGTAATGAATAAAATAATTGGAAATTTGACACTTAGTTTAAAGAATTGCGATTGTTATCTATAGTTACAACTTATAACGTTCAATAGTCGATATCGTATTGTATTTCAAAACTTAAATAAATCAAAACTTAAAACTTCAATATATTTATGGTGAAATATATATTACTAGATCTAGTTGAATATATATCATGATATATATCAGTATTTTTTATTGAATAATATTATAATTTTATACTTTTAAGTTGTTATAGGCATAAAGAAATATAAGGCAACATACTTATATGCTTGTATGTTATTTTCTCCGAAGTATATTAATTTGGCTTGTCAGTAAAATTTTCGGTCACCAAGAAAATGAGTTTCATTTTTCATATGACATTAGCAAGGTACGCTTAAAACGACTTGTCATATCTTAAGTAGCGTATGTATTTAAATATAATACAGAGAAGACTGGAAATTGATTAAGAAAATTTCGATTAAACATGAAAACTTTCGGTAAAATCTTTAAAAATCATTTCGAAATTGAAATATTGCAAGTGACCAATCATAGATATTTTTACTTTGAGACAAAAGATCTCTTAATAAAGCTGAGTTTGTTGTCTGTCAATAAAGATAACCCTGGACCAGAAGTTATCAAACTTGAGATATGTCTCTGATCTCAAATATGAATTTCGTTCTTAACCTATTTAATTTAAAGTGTTTGTTTGCAATTATGATAATCATTTTGTTGTGTTTTCAGTAAAAGAAAATTCACTTGATTTACATACACACTTCTGTTTAAACAGTAATACAATTATTATCTAATTAACTTGAGAATGTTGAGAATACAAGATTGAGATTTGAGCTTGGAGACCGATCTCAAGTTTTGTAAACCTCAGACCCAGGGCTATCTTTTTCGATAAATCCAAAACTCAAATTTGTTCACTGGGGCAAAAAGTCATCGATTAAAATACTTGAGTTCTTACAGTCGACATTTTTAATTTCCTGTTCCACTACAAAAGAATGGGATTGTTCTAAGCGTCCATCTTGAAAAAAAAAGTATTTTATAGTAGTGGAAAAAAATAATGAACCCACCTAATTAATTACCATGTTGACTTTTGATATATTCAACTTTGAAGGCTCGATTGCATTGTGTAAATCGATTGTAAGTATTGTAAAACATAAGAATTAATTCACTTACTAAGGTTATTCCAAAAGACGGCCACCTCCGTAAAAAGGCCATCATATGAATAAAAGCCTATCGTTTTAAAAACTGCCATTTATCATTCAGAACAAAACGACCCCCCGAATAAAGGTCACCTGTCATTAAAGGCCATATAACACCTTTCCCAAGGATGGCCTTTGTTCACAGGTTTGACAGTGCATGTATATTAGATAAATTCAGTTGAGTAAGAAGTGGCGATGTACAACTGTTACATAGAACGTAGTATATAAACCTTCACTACAAACGGACACTCTAGAGATTAACCAAACCCCTAAATGACGTCAGTTAATTATGAATATTAATTTAATCAAAGTACTGAAAGTACTCATGGAAACTGGACTAACATAGACTCGCACTGTAACATGGAACGGAAACAAGTTTAACATTTGTACGGCGGATGTAGATAAACGTAGTACTTTGGTCCGAATAAAAATTCATGCGCGCCGAGTGAGTGACAGCTATGGAAAGCTTTCACTTTCCAAAAATGTCCTATGTACGCTTCCGAAATTCGGACACCTGACTTAAAAAAAATTACGGCCCTATGATCATTGCTTTACTTAATATAAAACATTGTAAAAAATCCCCGCATTTTCCAAATACTTTCAACTTTAACCCAATTTCAACTCAAGAGGCCAGCTAGCCTATCGTTTAGTTCAATTCTTAAAACTCTTAGCAGGTCATTTATACTGTTATAATTCGACTATAATATAATACCTAGTTCCATTCTTTGGTTTAAGTAAAGTGTGTATGTACTGTTAAGCTTTAATAATCAATTTTTCATTTCGACTTGGATTATTTATATAAGGTTGTACATGTTTAAAGCATATAAACTACTAGATTATGTATATATACAGCCGGTGGAAACGATATACACAATAATTATAAGTAGCACAAAGCCTGTACTATAATACAAATGGTTTTTGAGTTCGATTTTAGATTTTAAAACAATGAATTGTCTGGGTTTTAAATGATAATGATATTCATGTCATTCGTCAGCATTTATATAAATCCATATCAATACTTCATACATGGTGTCGTTGATCATTTAAATGCTTAGTTGATCAATAGTCTCTTTGAAATACTGTTACTCAGTCGATTGGCTAAGATCGCGAAATTCGAAATAAGATCCCTTTTATATAAATGACCCCCCCCCCCCTAGACAGATCTAGACTGGGTTACTAAACCAACAGGTTTCTTTTATACATCGGGACCATTCTTAAAGGAATCCTCTCTTTATAGAAGTAAAAAAAGACAAAACAAAAATATCAAATAAATCAACAACTGGTGTTGTTTATATTGTGTGCACGAGGTTGAAAGATTTTTTAAAAACATTAACAATACAGATATTAGACTACCTAGTCATTAATGTATTAAATAAAGCACAAATAACACATGCATATATACAGTCAAACCTGTATTAGCGACCACCTCCGAATAAAGGTCCCCCTATGAGTGAAAGCCATTCTTTTAAAAACTGCTATTTAGAACAAAATGATCTCTGAATAAAGGCCACCTGTCGATAAATGTCACATTTTGTCTTTCCCATGGATGGCCTTTGTCCACAAGTTTGAGTATATGTGTCTTTTTTTCTCTATTGTGTGAAGTATTTATTTTCAATTAAATATCAATTAATAGATAAATAATTTGTTGTTGAAGTACTCTCTGTGTCATCAAAATAGGGTTCCTATGTTACTATAAGGATATCTTAACCATGGGACAACCAAAATACAACAGAACTATTGTCCTATACAGGCAAATATCTTAACAAAATTCCTTAAATTCAAGACCACGAATTCTCAAGAACTGTGGGCGGAATCCTTTAGCTGCGATTTAAATCTGGAAATTAGTCTAAATTTATCTTGGCCCGGGAACCAAATTGGATGGATAACACTCTCTATAACAAACAACTCCGTATAAAGGGCATTCTTCTTCTTTATGTGTATACTGTACCTTTGTTTGCAGGTTTGATGGAATTTGAAATAGACCTATATCCGTTCGCTAGATTTCAATACACGAAGTTGAATATTTTATAGCAATTTATTTGTCAACGAAGGCTTACAACTTCTAATTCTGTGTGCTCTGGTTACGAGCGTAAACACATATCAAATTTCTAAATTTCCATAAAACTTATTTTCCGAAGGTTGACTGACGTATATTTCGTATACTATTCAAATTTCAAAAGCCAATTATGGAGGTATGAGTTACCACTTACCAAGAACTTTGCACGAAGATACCTTTTTTACATTCGAAATATTGACAAAACTTTCAAAGTTAGTGACTTTGTCATGGAACATATTTTCAACAAATTATCGTATAGCCTTATGTGGATTTCAACTTAACCGGGTATTTACCTAATACTTAATGGATTTCCAATCGATTTGAAGTTTAATATATGGCGATTATTCAATCGTGCTAATAAAAAAATGTTGTCTGTTATAAAATATTGACATTCGGTGAATTAAAAGCTATATCGATTTCACCGGCTCGTCGCTTTTTCTTTCTTTATTCATGAAATATTATTAATACATTGTCGCTTACAAAACGGACAAGCCCCTTACAAAAGGCGGTCGATGTCTCTATTTAAAAGACACGCTGTACGTTTTGTTAAAACTAAACACTATACATGTATAGCCTAAAATGGAAATGGGATAGTTAAATATTTAATTACTTGTTATTTGTTTCAAAATCAAAGTCACTGAACCGTGTTGTTTGATATCATTTAAGGCTCAACGCCACCGGTGTTAAATGTGTATTGAACATAGATAGAAAATTTTGCGTAAATTGATTGATTTTTGATAAAATTCTTTTCGGTCGATATAAAAGCGTTGTGTTCTTGTATTGTGTTTCGTTCAAAAACAGCAATAAATTACAGATCAGATACAATACAAACTTGCCGATGCCGGAGATTGTCGATGATAGCCGAGATTTCACGATACATGGTCAAGGTAGTTTAAATTGGCATAGTCGATTCAACAAAAACAGACAATTCTTAAATTATATACAACCAATCATGTATACAAATAAAAAAAACCTTCGGAATTCGGAAAGCAATCTTTAACAATTGTGCTTTATTTTACAGGAGTATCATCATCCGTAAATGTTTATACATGTATCAGAAAAAAAATTTATATATTAAGTCCGCAAAGCCAAACTATCTCAATTCTGTCTCTGTTTTATGGTGGTCAATGGTTACTGGATTGACTATATATGATTATGCTTTTTCTTACATTTTTCTTGCATCACATTCGCGAATAACATTTGATCCTTCAACGAAACACTGAAATTATTGTTCAATTCTTATCAGATTTTCCCAATACAAACATCCGTATGACGTGTTTGTCCGTATTCACGTTTTGTAATCTAAAAAAATATTTTACAAAATAGTTAATCATCCTATGTTTTGACGCCGATACATTTTTCATTCGTATGATTGGAATATTTATTTAAGCAACTTTCAAGTAATAAACATTTGTGAATGTCAAGTCACTACGGACTTCAAGATCATATTTTGTAGTCGATAATACCACGGACTTACGTACATACATATATGTATACATTTAATTAAGTCCTTGATAATGCTTGGTACCTTATAAGACTAAAAAATGACGAATGTACTTGTTAACCGTAACATTGCATATTCATTTGCCTTGAATATTGGTTATTAATCGGATTACATGTAGTTTAAATGTTTCATTTAAAAATCGGGGATTCAAATCTCTAAAGCCTACCCATAAGACGCTGTGTTTACTTGCAAAATTAATTTAGTTTTAAAAAAAAAAATCTTTTCGAGTTAGTGCTATACAAGGATTTCCTACCGCTTTGGGCCAATGAGTTCACACTAAGAGAACTTCAAATGGCTATTAAATTATGTAATAAATGAAAACAGCATATAATTCACTTTTTATGTGGTGCTCGTCGGAAGTTCGGAAACAGTCTCTTGAATTCGAATGTTGCTCGAAAGGATTTGCCATGATTGTTGTGTGTTTTCGAATTCTTTGGTCCACATTGAGGCTAGAATGTCTCTCTTCACGACTGATATGACGTAAAATCATTGAACGTTTAAAATTTGACCAGAGTTCTCACATTACATAATTTTCATTCATAAAAAAATGAGCGACGTACTTACATATTTCTACCTCCATACAAAAGGACCTTTGTGCACTAATTAAAATTTTTTAGACGCCAACTGCAAATATTAGACTGTATTCGGTGGTTTAAAAATCGATATAACGTTTTCTAAAGCACAATGTTTGTTTCTCATTTAAAGTTTAAAATTGCCAGCTAAAATACAATTAACTTTTATATTCACTGATGGAAGAAATGCCTACCAACCTGTCATGAAAGGTTTTACTGTTTATGATATAGTCTTAGTTACCATAGAATGTCACTCCTCGTGGTTACTTCTTATGACGACTATGTGCGTGATGTCCTCCTCGTTATGTCACTTTTCGTGATGTCATTGTTCATGTTAATTGTCACTCCTCGTGTTGTCACTCTTCGTGATGTTCTCCTCGTGATGTCATTCCTTAATGATGTTACTCCTCATGATGGCAGGCCCCATGACGTCACGTATCCTCATCATGACGTCATTCCTCGTGATGTCCTCTTCATGACGTCTTTCATCATGATGTCTTTCCTCGTGATGTCATTTTTCACGAAAAAAGTGCAATCAACAGTTACATGGTTTATAGGCGATATGTGAAATGTGCCACGTAAAACTTTTATCGATAATACTCGAAAATATCTGAAAATATCCATTTATTTCCATGTTATCTTTGATGTGACAGAGCTTTATTGCAATTTTCACTCAGTTTAGTTTTTATGTTTATTTGCACTGTGGACATATGCATCTAATATTTTTCTGCTGTTTGACGCAAATACATGTTTGTTAATACATTTGAACGCATTTGGCATTCTTAAAATTCACCTGGTAACTTGGGATGGTCGTTTTCAATGTTGTTAAACAAGACATTATGTAGCGATTAAACCCTGACCTCCGCACACCGAAATATGTTTAATATTAACTGAACGGTTTGTGCGTTTCCTATTTCGACAGTTTTTTTTCTGAGATAAGACAAACCGAGCGACCTCTGTAGTGTTGAATTTTGATTTTCATTGCAAATTCTGGCTTGTTCATGTCGATCTCTATTAAGGGCCCATTTCCGGTTATCTGAAAGGAACTTTAGGAACATGCCTCCCGGATTATGCAACTTTAATTTTGTATTGTTATCTTACTCGATATATTGTTAAATTATGCACTGAGTCATCGACTGCTGTGTTACTATACTAGTCTTGTGTCAAGTCTGAGCATGGTTTAAATGTAATGAAGGCCATCACATGAAGAAGGACCCTAAATAACCGAAGATAGCCTGTTGATAAAGACCATCTGTACATTTAGGTTAATATCTAATCAGTTAATTTGGTGGCCTTTGTTCACAGGTTTGAATATACAGTGCAACATATCCAAAGCAACACACTTTGTAAGTAGCCAAATTATGTTGTTGTTGAGAGGTTGTTGCTTTTGAGAGGTTAAGTTAATAGTGAATTGGGAAAATCATGCTGTTGTTCAAGCGAGGTTGTTGTTCAAGAAAGCGTCGCTCAGGAGAGGATGTACTGTATTATATCATACAAATTTATTGATGCAGTAGACTCAATAGTTCTCTGCATAATGACCTACTTCACAGAAAGGTCACCGTTTCTTCTCCCCTACTGCTGGACTTTGTCCACAGGGCTTGGTTGTATGTATACTGACCACAAAGCCGGCCAGAATATAAGACAACGTTCGTTCTATCTACCTTTAACTGTTCTAGCGTCACCTTAGAACTAAAAAGGCCTATCTGACAAGTATTAAAGAGACATATAGGCCCTTTTAATTCTAAGGTGTCGCTTTTCCCATGTTGGAAATATTTTGATAATCTTCAGCCAAGAGATTGAAAATTTACGGTAGATATTAAATATTTACACTAAATCTTCACGCAAATCTTTTAAATAAATTGTCACGTCATTTTTGTTCTAAAATTTCCATTTGAAATCAATAATGTAAACCTCTGGGCATGGAGTATTAATACTTACTTAATGTAGTTAGTGCAAGATAGACTCGAATACCAATAAATATATTTGGAAAAAATAACTGTTCAGCTCTTCAGTCATAATCTGATAATCTCATGTATGTAAACAACGTATTGGGCTGTCATTATCAATTTAGATAAATACCATACTTCAGTGTAGAGATTCACCCACTTGTCGGTGACAGTTCGATTATTTTAAGATTTAAAAAAGACATACATGTTCGTATCTACAAGAGCAGCCATTGGCGTAAATGTAACAAAGTATTGTAAGCGATTATTCGCTTTCTGTGCATACGAATCTCTTGTGTTTACGTATGACTTCAAGTATGGTTGGCTCTGCCCTTATTTCTTCGTCGATATCTTACCTGTAATGAGTAATTATTAATCTTATTGCTGGTTTTAACGAATTAAAGACATGTTTAAAATTCAGAAATGGCAAATAGCCAGAACTTTGTTATATTTACAATTAAACTTGTGACCAAAGGCGACAAAAGGAAGATAATAGATATGGCTTCTATGTACGGTTGACCTTTATTCAGGCACTCATTTAGGTTATTGTATCAATAAAGATTTGTAGTCTTTAATAAAAACTGACCATTGACTCAGCTTTCACTGTAGTGTGTATGGTATGTTATTGTTGACAAATAATGTAATGTGATCAACTTATAATTACATGTACATTACACATACAGTAAAATCTCGATTATCCGAATTCGACGGGACCGAAATATATTTCGGATAATCCATGGTTTCGGATAACACGAATAGGATAATCGAGCTTATTTTACAATAATTTGGAATTTATGGGAGAAAATCGGGACCGAATATTCATTTCGGATAACACAAGATGTTCGGATAATCCGAGTTCGGATAATCTAGGTTATTATTCCATGGACACGCATTGGAGAGCATTCGTTTTGATGAGGATAATTTAAGACCACATAACAGTGATATACTAGTAAGCAGAGAGTCATAAGTTGTAGGTTCGACCCTTAGCATGGCCAATATACGTCATCATCACTTCCTGCACGCCCAGCTCCTTATTGGTTTGATATCATTCAGATATTTAGAAAAAGTTGAAAAGGGGGTATTTTAAAAATTGATGGAAATGATAACTATGATCGACGAATAAAATACAATTAATGCCGCTGAAGAAAAGGAGTAGTTAGTATAAAATTACAAAAAAAACATCAGAAATACAGTGAAACCTCTCCAGGGCGACCCTTTCTTGAGCAACAACCTCCCTTCGGCAACAGCATGAGTTGTTTCCACTGTGCGATTTAACTGTCAATTTAACATCACTAGAGCAACAACATATCAACAACAACATACATTTGCTATTCACAAAGGGTGTTGCTTTGGAGAGGTTGCACTGTATTTGATTCAATAAATTATACAACATTTACCTGCCTTATCTGAAAAACTATAAATCAGTTACATGGGTGAAATGAGACATTGAATCTATTTATTTTTCAATTTATTGTGATATACGATGGTTTAATCAAATCCAAATATTTGATCATAGATTCAACTTCAATGTGATTATTAATAAAACTACGAAATTTAACAGTTCAGGTAATAAGTTTACAGTAAGCCTTTGGTATACAGTTGTTATGTTTTCGATTGGATAAAATGTTTGTAAGGAATAAATAACAAAAAGAGAAATTGATACAAGAAAGTTGAATTTCTTAAAGCCCCATTAGCTTTTTAAATTTAGTAATTTAGAACAATAGATGTAATGGAAGTAAATTATGAAAAGTTTTCCCCCTTTTTATCGCTACCAAAAATGGTGTTTTTTTGCAGACGGGCTCAAAACCTAGGCACACGCTGATGCTTAACAAAATGATAAAACAGAATGGCATAGATAAAAAATTGATGTTGGGAATGACATCATAGTGTCTCTATAATGATCCGTAGACTAATAATTGACCTACACTCCCATGTTTAATACGTTCTATACATAGCGTGACGTCACTACGTTTGTCTAACCTCTATACATAAAACTGATTACTATCTACATTTAGATAGTTATACATACGCTAAAAGTATAGTTCCGCGGAAGGATTAAAAATGTCAAAACAACCATATCGGCTGTATGTTATTAACACAATTTGTTTGGTTATGTAAAATGAATACGTTGTACCATTTCTATTCTTGTGCTTTCGTCAATAACACTAATTATTCAATGAAACGCAATGTTGAAGTACGCTTGGTACCATACGGTGACGTCACGCTATGTTATTGTTTATAATTTCCATTTTGTAAGTAGTTCCTGCAAATACCCATAATGCCCCGAGCAGAATAACACAGGTCAGTGCATAGCGCTACCGTAGTGTACACATTGTGTTTAATATATAATACATACTACATGAATTCTCAGTTGTTACAAAAATAAGGAAGAAAAAAAGAATATGACATTGTATTTAACCTTTTTGTTCAACTTACGGATACCACATTATCTAAAGATATACAAAACGCGTACGATAGAAGTCGTAAAAATCTCCACAAACGAATAAATTTGCAGTATCATCGTTGTCATCTCCATACAAAATTTCGGTTTAAGATATTGGCTAACATGATCATTGTATTCATTGTGTGTAGATATAACATACTGATCTAGTATTCTAATTTACATCTAGTCTATTGTTCAACGAGATTGTTTAAATACAAAATGTACATGATAGCCAATAAGAAAATGACGTATTCGATTAAGCTACTCAATTAAGGTAAATTCAACTTAGTCAAAATGGATTACGTTACAATGCTTTCAATAAGTAGTGATTGTAATCAGTCCATGGAAATTTCGTTGATTAATCAGAGACAAAAGACAGTGATTAATCAATTGAAACTGATTAGATAAGAAATGACCTAGAATGTTAAGAGTGTATAACCTTTACAGCCCTTACACCAAATGAATAGCACAAAATCAATAAAAATTGAAAAAAATAATGCCTTAACTTTATTAGATGTTTGAGTAAAATAACATTAAAATATAATTCTACTTTCAAAACACGCTGAACCAGAATTATGATGCATTTACAAATACAATTTGAACAGTATTACACCAGTCACCATAGCTTATCAAATCAATCATTTAGATATTTAAAGTGCAAACCCTTTCAGCAAAGTGTAAGGTCTACAGTACTATATTCAAGAACGACAACTCTGTACAAAATTAAAATTTCGTTGATTAAATGGGAGCATCGTTATCGTCACGTCAATGACCATTCAATGACAGATTCGTTGAATAAATGATTAATTGGAACATCACTATCAATAAGACCCAGATATGAAAAGGAAATAGTTCGCGAATTTCGAAGGAAGGGTAGGGCGTATTAAGTGTTCTGTGTTTCGAGGGTTCTCTTATTATGTATCTTAGCTAATCACAGTTTCCGGTACGCTCTGCCTCGCCGGAAGTGGGAGGGGCAGTGATCACAGTTAGTACATGTATTTAGAAAAAGACGTCCCATTACTTATTTAATATAAAAAAACTTGCGACCTTAAAACTACTATTAGTTTAAGTATTATTCCTTTCCATGTTTATATTACCAGCAGAACCTGGATATATCTGCAATTAAATGGGTGACGCCATTTTAAAAATAATTTTCTGCACTAACATAGTTATGTTATTTTCCAGACGAGCGATGACGCAGACCAACAAAAGACGGTCAAATTTAATGAAACTGACGACGAAAAACCAGCCAATCAGGAGAAAGAAAACAGAAATGAAAACAAAGAGCGCGAAGAAGACGATGAAGGTAAGCCTTATTTGATTGGATGAACCGATTTGATAATAATGAAACAGCACCGATTTCCCTGTTTGACTTCAACCCTCACGATGTATACTGGCATTATTACACTCTCACAAAGAATTCGGAAACATGAGTTGAAGTTCAGCTGTTAAACTCATTTTAGATGGGAGGAGGGTCTTTGTCAGAAAATTACGTCCAAATGTTCTGGATAAGTCTAAATTCTAAACAAGCAAACCATAATACATATTGGTTGACAAGATGTTGTGTCAAAGATTAAAATCAACGCTCCTTCAATATATAGGCATGGGTAGTTGTCTTCTCCAAGGGGCTAAAAATCACCAATGACTCTTCACTTTAGTTCAGGAGAACTTACTGTTTCATTACTTGTCCTGTCAGCTGATTTGAGCGAACATTAAAACTACTTGCATAATTATATTTGTTTCGTGTCTTGATAAGACACGTGACTAATTGAGCCCTAGGAACATAGCCCCCCACACTGAAATAATTACGGTTTCCAAAAGGTTGGTGTGTTCTGAACTTTCAACTTTCAGAAAATGATCATGTTTTGATATTTACGACGAATACTAGTATACAATGCAAACGTATGTGCAGATACAGCCAAAAAATGGCTACAGAAACAGCGTAGATGTAAATCAAGAACACAATTTTTGAATAATACAAAAAATAATTAATTTTATTTCCACATCATGTACTTGGCTTCTACTTGGCTGCTAGTTATTCTTGGAGCTACATCAAATCAGACACAAAGCCTGAAAGCTTATTTTATTGCATTTATATTCCATGTATATAACATACTTTTCTAATTTAGTCGCTTTTCTAATTTTATATTATTTTTATTACCGCTTTTTACTTTTTAGATTTAACATCCAATGGACTTTGTAATATAAAATATACTATATATTAATCATGAACTTATATATCTCTAAAAATATAAACTTTACTATTTGGGTTAGGTTCGGATCGGCCTTCTTGTGAAATGCACGGGTTAATTAATCAGAATGTCCTAGCACTTGAAGAAATTTAAAATAAAATACTTGTCAATTTTACTTTTACGGTTATATTGAAAATATACGTTTTATCGACGTTTTTTTCCAAATATCACTAATTTTCGCGAACCTATTCCATTTTTAAAAGTGTATTACCTGTTTTATGTACGTTAGATTTTCAGCTGTAAACTCCATTATCAATAACTATCCCGACGAAAACATCATGTTATATATTCTGTCAAATATTTTCAAATCTAATCGGAAGAAATGTTTATCCTTTTTTTCGGAATATTCGACCACTTTAGGGGAGGCTTGCCTCTCCATACTCATTACAGTAGATAAAGGTCATTTGAGGTTATCGTATTCTTTTACCCGATCCGAAACTTTCCACGATAGAGAATATATAATCTTTGCATAAACAGAGAGGATGCTTCTATTATTTCTAACAATTCTATTGGCTTAATAACAAATAGGGAGAACGTCACGAGTAAGCCGATCTAGCCGGACAAGTCGAGCAAGCAGTGCGGGTAGGATTACGTCACTGTCTGGTTTCCGATCTATAGTTTGGACTCTAAGTTCGATCGGGAACCAGGCAATGAAAATATAAACATATAATTGCATTTATATAATTTGCTAGCTTAGAATGCTTAGGCAATGCTATTATCTTTTCATTTCTACATCTCTATGGTGTTTGTTCGATTTTAGATGATAGATAGTAGATCGACTTTTAACTAGATTACTAGTATCGCCATTGTAAACTACCCCAATGCTAATTTTGTCTCCCAGCAAACACTTACCAATATCTAATACTTTTAATGATACTAAACTAAGTCAGAAGAACTGAACTTTCAGTGGTATTTGAGACCGTTTCCCTTAAAATATCAAAGGCATTCTCAGTTATTACATTGATTTCAATTTATACGAAATAGAAATTGCTTACCGTGAACAGACACAACGAATGACTTTAAAAAAACTGATTGCATCAATATATTCATCAGGCTTCACTGCTTATTTGTGGTTTGTATGTATCACGTATAATAAATATTCATTTATTAAATGGTAATCGTATAATGCATTTTATATTATACACACTACATGTATGTCTTTATACTTTCCTCTCCCATACTACTTTTCTTTCTCATTCTATCCTTTGAAGATAAAATACAAATTCACCCATTTTTTCTCTTTAAGATAAGAAACATTCAAGTATCAAACAATCATTTAACCTCCGTTACAGTTACCTTTTAAAACACGTACAAAAGACGACTATTATGTGCCAGGTTACTTACTAGTAACCGAAGTATAACATATGTAAACTCCGTAACCGTCAACTTGAAAAATATACACAAACTACAATCATTATGTGCGCGATTAGTGTTTACGTGATCGTGATCTAACATTTGTAAACTTCGTAACCGTTACCTTGGCAGATAATCATACAGTACACGCATTATGTGCATGTTTACGAGATCCAGATTGAAATTACAAAACCTTACATAATTATAATTCCAGTTTAACACAGTAGTATGTGATTCTGAATACAATGTACATACATAATTATATATGTAGATATTAGACATGTAAATATTTCCTACGTATTTATTTCTTATGTAAATAAAATAATTAAATTACATGTAGTATATGTTTAGTGCACTTGTGTTAGTAGAACCAATCTAACATGCAGCTAATTATTCACACATGCACGTACGCACGCATGCAATTAACACTAATTATTCACACATGCACGTACTCACGCATGCAATTAACACTAATTATTCACACATGCACGTACGCACGCATGCAATTAATACTAATTATTCACACGCAAATATTTATTTCTAATAATAACACTAACCACAAAATGTTAACCTATATGTACTTCGTCCTTACTTAAAACATATACTAACATGAAACTGCTATCAAACTTCGCTAACCCTTTAACATATTTGGTTTCGTGCAAACTCGAAAATTATATACGTATGAAAATGTAAGTTGTTTCTTTGACTATAGATAATATATATCTTTAGTAAGAATATTTACTTATATACGTTATTACATGTTTAAGCTGGTAATTATTGATTATAATCTACTTTTTTAGATATTTGTAGCTGTATATGAGAATGCATTAGCTGGATATTAGCATATATTTTATTGTTGTTTGATAACAAATTATTTAGTATCATAAATGGTTGATGTGCTCCGGTTTACTGATATGTGAATTATTTGTCAAATATAAACTACATGTAGCTAGTTTTAACTTTAAAAACAACATCAGAAACGTTTATTTCACTTTGTTTGTTATGTTAAAATTATCTTTTAAATGTAAAGCTAATTTTATTTTCAAAATACCTTCATCTAAACCTTTCTTACTCCTTGTTTAGTCTTCTTATCTCTGTGTGGTTAACTTTACTATATTTTGCTATTAACCATTCCTTTCTGTTTTCAGGATTGTACAGTGAAATATATTTGCACTTTCATTGATTCCCATAACACATGAAAATGCAATAAAAACATGTAAAATTCTAATAATCACATTTATACTAGTTCTATACTCAATGTGTATTGCAACATTTACATTAGTGCCATATTGCACAACTGCATTCAAATCGCAATGGTGAACACTGTATCTTAGATGAGTATAAAGCCTGGATTGTGGATAGAATATTTCAAATACTAACAATTTAAAATTTCTTTTTTTCTTATTGGTAATCTATCGGTATTCACTGTAGTTTCAAATGTGTCACTTAACGTATCAAGGATAGCGACCTTCACCTCTACTGGAGTCTACTGGACCCAAATCGACCCCTTTTCATTTATGCAAATGTTTTGACGTATATACAGCCTCTGCATTTAATCATTTCTATTATTCACAACAACTGCATCCACAGTATTTTACTGCATCCCTCGATTCAATGTGTTGAATGAATCAACCCTTAAATTTTAACTTATCAATCTGTGTGTTATTTAAAAATACATTTTGTCTCGGGAAAAGTATTTGTTTTTAAAAACTTTTTAAGTTTGATGTAATGCGTAAGAATATGACCAAAGTCTTTGAATATCTGTTCAATTTTGATATTTTTTTAAAAAATTGCATCGATGGCCAATGAATTAGAGTGTACAATAGAAATTCTAAGTGTAATGGGTATTATATATAAAGACGAAACTTACGTACACGCGATTTATCATTGGAGCAATGGCCTTTGAAACGTATGCATTTGTAAAATACAGATATGTATAGTGTGAAGACGGATGACCAGAAACAAGAAGAAATTGGAGACGACGCCAGTGAAACATCTTCAAACACCAACACTCGGAAGAATCATTCACCTGATAAAGGCAAAGCTAATCAACAACGATTTGATGAAACTACCAGTCTTGTTAGTCAGACGGATGAAGAAAAAATTCAAACAGAAAATACAAACGATTCTGATGATGTTAACAAAAGCATAGAAATTGTTTCAAAAGCACAAACTAGCAATACAGACCTAAAACGAAGTAGTAACTCTCTTAACAGCAGACGAGACAATCGTGATTTTAATGAACAAACAACTGAGAAAACACAAGAAGACTCTAAATATGAAACCGATGATGATAAGGCATCAAAGCAAGATGTTACATCCCCTGCGCATTCAACAAGAAGTAACACTAGTGCTAAGTATATGACCTGGGACGATAGTGACAGGTATGGTGCGTCGGAGGAAGGAGAACGCACCGATAAGGACACAGATAAAGCAAAAGAAATTGTCGACGAGGAAAAAGACACGAACAATACTAATGCCACTAAAGACCGTAAAGAAGAAGACAAACAAGGAACACCCAAACAGACCGCCGATAACAACACAAAAGGATCTCGACATTCTTTGAATTCCAATTCACCCAAGTCGACACCAGAGAAAAAAGAATCAAGTAAAACAACTCATACCGTTACACTTGTAACGAAACGCCAATCCGCTAACAAACCAACACCATCAACACCACAGACACAGAACAGAGAATTCAAAGACAGGCGACAAGTGTCGAAGAGTGCTACCTACCCATCACGTAAACAACCTATTCGAAGTGCAACAGCAAGTACTGGGCCTTCATCTAGAGCTTCAACAGCGAAAGGTTATCGACCGCCAAGTCGTCCTCGGACAATACTTGGATACAACCCAGGTGAACAATCAATATTCGCCCAATTTGTAGTAATGGAATATTAGATTTAATTGTTGTAGTGTTATGTCAATGGATAAACTGGCGATTACATCTGTTGCATTAGGGGAAGTTAAGTCCCATATTTCTTATGAGCGGAGAACCTAGGTACACCAAAGAATGCATGGTTAATGCTTTCCTTTCTTTGCACGCTTATTGCATGGCTTATTTGCACAATAACTAACACAATTAACTGCACAATTATAACAATACGTGTGTGTATAAACTTGTATGGTGTTGGCGTGTTCATATTCCAAATTTTCTGACTCTTTGTGTATGTTGTTAACCTAATACTACATGTACATATACTTGATATCAAAATTAGAAATTAACTGCGTTTTATAGAAACGATTCACAAAATTGTTCATACTATGAATCTACTGTAGTTAAGTGCATTTCTTAATTAAATATATTCGTTCAAACGGGTTGGACAGATTAAGTTTGATTGGATTTGCATTCGAATGTTTCTCTAACCAAAGAAATTCATCATAATTTCACTGTACACGCTATTCCTTTCCTATTAATCTGAAATATTATAAGTTCATCTCTTACTTTATTATGATTTGGTTTTGTTTTATAACGTAGTGCCGAATCTCAAAGTCACGTGTCATCTTGTATCGTGATATCACAACTACTTCTTTATCCTTTGCTATTTCCTTTTAAGCATTAACAATTCGATCATCTGCTGATCTCTTTACTCCATTAAAATTCTATCTAGAAATAATAATATTCACTGATAACTCGTTAATTACTTGAATCTAGCTGTTCTTGATCAAAGACCTTACATGATTATTGTTTACAATTGTTTACGCTTCTAGGATAGCATGTCTAAAGTTTAATATCAGATATGTTCAAAGCATGCCAAAAGAAAAAAAAACAGAAAAAAATCTTATTTTTGTATCAGGCGAATGAAACATTTACAGGTAAAGATACAACATTATAAGCAGCAAATACATTGACACAAAGTCCCAAGGCTATACAAGTTGAGAAAAGCCTCTGAGCTCAAATCACAATTCCATTCTGAAAGTATCATGGTTGAAAGAACGGAGCAGATAAACGTTTAAATATACATTCAGGGCAATTTTGATGTCAGACTAATGTATCAATAACATAATTATTGTCTGATCATAATTCACTAAATATCAGATTTGAGCTCGGAGACCGATCCCATGTTCTATAACCTTGGGGTCATGTCAGAAGCCATAATCCCACGAGGGACACATACTAGAGACATAATGAACACTATTCACGAGCACGAATTAGGAAAAGAGCAAACTCTAAATAATGAAAAACCTAGATGCGTTGGAAAAAGTGGAGGTCCTAGAAAAATCACAGATTAGTATATAGGGAAAATTTCAATAAGAAAAAAATGAAATCGACACCATAAATCATCGTCGGATACACACGGTCGTTTCCTCCGTAAATCTCCGGATATGTTCGTAGCGGAGCGGAGGCAGCGACCGTTGGTATTCGACGATACCAACAATTGGCAAAAGATAATCACGAGGCATGAAATTTAGTGGGTATAGCAGAATAAAAAGCTATTAATTAAAAAGGGGACAAATGTAAAGAGATATGCAAATGCGGAATGAACCAAAACAATAGACCATACCTTTAACGGCAAGCCATGACGTAAAGTGTTAATACTTAGAATTGTTTCAGTTTCAATAAGTCTGTATCCTATCTGTCCTGTCTCTCTGTACCCAATATATCTCGTTTAATAATAGTTTCACTATAGTACTGTGTGTGTTCTGCACTTAATGTGTTCGCCTTACGTAGAAAAAAACGAACCATTCCAACTCACCATTATTGACACTTCGGGTCAAGTCTCTTTGGCTTTAAAATGTTAGTATGTTGATGTATCAGTAATACGCAAATGCCTATCTAAAAGGAGCATACATACAGGAACAATGCATCTGATTTTGTACTTCAATGGACGATAAAACACCATTTCGGTTATCTAACTTTTTTCTTTTAAGTCTGTGGCAGTTTGTATCTTAGTATGGTGAGTTTCAAATGCATTCAGTTTTGATTACAGCGCATCATATTCTTTATTACAAATGAACTGATTAAACAGTCAAGTTAAAAATTAATATAGTACGTGAATTAAAACTACGATTTGCGAGGAACCTGTCATTTTTGTATAACAACAAATCGAAGACAATTTATTCAGCACCCTCTCAATATTTTATCTACTTTGATCTAAGTTATTACGGAACACATTTTGTATAAAAATCAAAGTACTGAAAGTACACACGAAAACTGATCTTAATAGTCTTACACTGCTAAAAGAAACGGGAACTAGTTTAACAATTGCATGACGGATATAGATAAACGTAGTACGTAGGTCCGCATAAAAATTCATTCCCGCCGCGCGAGTGACGGCGGAAAGTTTCCAAAAATGGACAGTATGAAATGTGTATGAGTACAAACAAAGATTTTGTTTTTCTGTAAAATGAGATTTACCCATAATATCATCTAACTCGGTACTCTTTCTGCATTCCTCCGGAACTATTTTGCTTTTTCGAGACTAGACACTTCTTGACCCAAAGTTTAATTTTAGCCGCTTAACTGTCTAATTATCATTTTAATATCACTCAGTACAATAAAACACGAATCTAGATTTAACTCAAACTTTGCTCCTGTTGACCTGTGAAAAAATAGTTACCGTAAGGGTCTACCAACGGACCCTAGTTTTGGATTCTAAATCCAAAATACAAACATATTTTGGGACGATTCACACCTTCAAAGTACAAAATGTATGGTTAGAAAAGTATAGAACAGTTTAGGAAACTACTTCCCCTATTTGTAAACAGAACTATTTTTTCTAGCCTTTTAACATCAGTTTATCCCATTGAGATGGCATCTACAAGCTTCATATCCGCAATATCGTTCTAATATGTTTATCAAACACAATAGCTAAAACAACATCAGATTAATTTAGATCGCTTCCTTCTTGTAAACTGCAAGTTTCTCAAAATGTAGATATGGTCACCCATAAATATTATGCTTTAAAACATTGAAACACTTGCCAAAGATATACTCGTTCTTGAACATTGAATTGAATATGAGATTTATACAATTTTATCTTTGACACAGAGACTAAAAGAGAAAAGGATTTCTTCCACAAAGAGTTGCAAAGACTAAAGGACAGTCTGAGGAAAGAATCGAAAACTATCAAAAAACCCAAAGTGTAAGTAACCAATATAAATATATATATATAATAAGGTGTAAGAATCTTGAGTTGGTCGGTTTTGAAATGGTGTGATTTGTTGTTTTTTTTTGGGGGGGGTGGGTCATATGGATTTCGTGTGGATGGAGTATGGTGGGCTTTGGGTCTTGTGGTAATTATTTCCTGATGTATATAAGTGCCCATTTGCGTCATTGTAGGCCAATGGATTTACGGACCTTATGTCCATTCGATTGAGTTCTGAACTAAGCACATGTTCACTATGGTGAGTTGGTACAAAATATTACGTTTGAAATCCTTTGTTAACAGTGGCATTTACTACATATGCATCCTCTCTAAAGCAACACCCTTTTGGAGAAGCCAAATTATGTTGTTGTTGTTGTTTAGAGGTTGTTGCTATAGAGAGGTTAAAATAATAGTTTGATCATTCTATGTGGAAACATCACACTGTTGTTGAAGGGAGTTTGTTGCTCAAGAAAGGGCCGCTCTAGAAAAGTTAAATAGGGAACAAGTTAATGTATTGTTTTTGTATAATATTATGTATTTGACTACACATGAATACATACCCATCATTATATCTAACTATAAAATTTTATTTTATGATATAATCGTATGATTGCTTGTGACAAATAATGTATACAATACAGTACAACCTCCCGAGAGCGGCCCTCTGTAGAGCAACAACCTCTCTATAACAACACCTTCAAAATTTCCCAAAGCTGATATTTACTATAAATTTAACCTCTGTAGAGCAACAACCTCTAAACAACGGCCAATATTTGCAGCTCACACAGGGTGTTGCTCTACAGAGGTTGCACTGTATACGTGTTATGTAATTGTCCTAATATTTGTACTATTGCTCTTATTTCAGACGGGACCACTATCCTGATGTGTTTACGAGTCTAGAACCTTACTATAATACATACACGGCTAATTATCTCATTAAAATGGTATGTTACTCTTCTTAGGCCATCCTTAAAAAACGATTTGTTCGCCGTAGCGCTACCTACTCACCAGAACGGCCCCTACCCAACAATGTTTTGACCTCTCAGGATTTTTTTTTATTTTTTTTTTCATTAAAAAAGCATTCTTACATGTATTTTGGGTTAAACATAAAATATAAATTGTTAAAATAAAGACTTTCTATATACCTCTCTAACTACCTACCCACTAGAAACATTTTGGGTCGAGTCACAGCAAACAAACATTTTCTTAAGGAATGCCTAATGTTTATACTTGACAAGACCTTTGAGAGTTTTGCCTTTGAGAGTTTTGAAAATAAATATACGAAAGACCGGTGGTGACATTTCAACTTCAAGATTTCAAAACATGTAATCATAAAGTTGAAATCGAAGAAAAATCGTGAAATCACGAAATTTTGAAAAAAATCGTGAAATTGAAATGTCACCACCGGTCTTTCGTATAAAAGCCACAAATAAAGGGCACTAATCAAGAAGTAGCTCCCTCCCAACAACGAAAACAAATGCCCAGTATTCCTGTATCATCTCTCTCTCTCTCTCTCTGGGTAGCCCTTAAATGACCAAAAAAGGTCGAATTGGTCGTTAAACAACAGATTAATAAAGATTATTTATACAAATCATCTGTGGCATATCAACTTTTAAGCCTATACATAGTTCCCGTATCTACAATATTTACCTCCCTTGGCGGCCATCTTGCTAGGCAAATTTCTTATGCTCTTAATAGAAAAATCAGAAAATTGGTTATTAAACAACTCATTTTATAAAAGATGTCTTAATCATGAAGTTTTTAAGACCATAAGCACACCAGGTTTAAGAAAAGGTAGTTGTCACATATGAGTATCCTATATTTAGAATTATCAAAACAAAAATATAAATATCTTCTATCAATGCCTGTTGAATTTGCCAAGCACGATGGCCACCAAGGGAGGTAAATATTGTAGACGTGGGAACTATGTATTATTAAAAACTGTATTGCATGTTTTGCCTTTACAGCCGGATCTGGGCTACAAGGAGAAACAGTCAGAGGCGAAGAAAGCAGTCGAAGAGGAACAGGAGGTATGTTGAAATCTTGTTGAAATACAAACATGTACAGTCAGACCTGTGAACAATGACTACCCATAAGAAAGACAAAATGTGGTCGTTATTGACAGATGACCTTTATTGGGAGTTCAGTCTGTTCTAAATGATAAATGAAGAATTTTCAAAGAATAACCTTTATTAAAAGAATAACCTTTATTCAAAGAATAACCTTTATTCAAAGGATGGCCTTTATTCAAAGAATAACCTTTATTAAAAGGATGGCCTTTATTAAAAGAATAACCTTTATTCAAAGGATGGCCTTTATTCAAAGGATGACCTTTATTCAATGAATAACCTTTATTCTAAGGAGGGTCTTTATTCAAAGGATGGCCTTTATTCAAAGAATAACCTTTATTCTAAGGATGGTCTTTATTCAAAGGATGACCTTTATTCAATGAATAACCTTTATTCTAAGGAGGGTCTTTATTCAAAGGATGGCCTTTATTCAAAGAATAACCTTTATTCTAAGGAGGGTCTTTATTCAAAGGATGGCCTTTATTCAAAGAATAACCTTTATTCTAAGGAGGGTCTTTATTCAAAGGATGTCCTTTATTCAAAGGATGGCCTTTATTCAAAGAATAACCTTTATTCTAAGGAGGGTCTTTATTCAAAGGATGACCTTTATTCAAAGGATGGCCTTTATTCAAAGAATAACCTTTATTCTAAGGAGGGTCTTTATTCAAAGGATGACCTTTATTCAAAGGATGGCCTTTATTCTGAGTGACTGCAGGCACAGGTTTGACTGTACTTTTATATAAACATAGGTTGAGTCGCTGGGGGTAAGAAGAGCAATTAATGACACATCACACATGATAAATTATACCCATTTATAATTATTCTATCAGTTTTATAATAGGCTGGACTTTGTAGTTTCAGAATTAATCTGCCTCCGTTGGCGAGTGTTCAAGGTCAGTGTCTTCAAATCACTGTAACCTCTCACTGATAGAAGGTCGCATGGGTTCAAGTCCCGCTACTTACTATGTCTCCTAATGTGAGAAAGTAGACAGCTACTTACGGACTCTTATACTGATTCTTACTAGTATAAAAGATGGTTAGATTAACTGTCCGCCTCATATGCCTCTGACTGTTGAAAAAGGGGTGTAAACCTCAAACGAACAAAAAAAAAACAAGTTTCAGTATTAAACGAAGTGGGTGTTAAATAAACCCGCCATTGATTAATTACAAAATAATGGCATCGGAATAAAGACCACCTGTCCCTTAAGGTCACATTTTTCTTTCCAAAGTGTGGTCTTTGTTCACAGGTTGGACAATAATTATATTACATATGTCTTGATAAAAACAGAATTTTGGAATACTGTGCAACCTCTCCAAAAGCAACACCCTTTAGGAGTAGCAAAATTATTGCTGTTTAGAGATTGTTGTTCCGCGGAGATGTTGAACTAATAGATAGATCGTGTAGTGGAAAAAACATGTTGTTGTTGACGGGAGGTTGTTGCTCAAGAGAGGGTCGCTCTGGAGAGGTTGTACTGTATGTAAAGTTTGATTCTATTTATTGTTTTGGTGTATTGGATGAGATAAAGCTGTCCATGTTTTATGAGACGTACTATCTGGTATTTGTGTTCTTTTTATCAGCTTATGTTCACGTCACGCCGTACGGCCATTGGACTATGTGACCCATGGGACAGTTTACACATGGATAAAACCGTATTGCCAAAGTTAGAGACGGCTGAAATAAGAAGAAAAAGAATCGAACAGATGCATGCTTCAGATTCGAAGCCGAAATCGTAAGCTATATAGAATAATGATATGAAATTAAAACCAATTGCTTGTAGAAGTAAATTGTGTGCAGGAAACGACATTTATGAATGTTTTACGCATTCGTTCGTATTTTAGAATACTACATGTATTTAGAAACATAGATTCATTTATAATCTTATTGCGATGTTTGTGGAGTCGTGTTTTTGGAAATAATGATACATGTGTACTTTTCAAAAAAAAAGACTTTCGTACTTGACTTTGTCACATGACGTGTTGTTACACATCAACACGAACAATGCATTTGTATCTGCACAAAATTTACCAATGAGAGATATAGTGGTACTGATCCTCTGTAGAAAAAAACATCGAAGCTGTATCTTAACCCTGCTGCATTGATATGTACATTTGTATTTTATTTTCAAATTAATGTGTAGTGTCTCCTTAGTGCACTTTTCATGTCAGCCTAGGCCTTCTTTTATATATCTTAACCTTTAATTAGTGTATACGTATACATACATTATGTTTAAATACATTGTGCTAATAAGCCTAAGATACTGTGAAATCATTAATTTTCGTTGGGGATTTAATTTCGTGGATTTCGTTGGTCGGCTCATCAACGTAATCAAATCCCCACGAAGCTAAATGCTGAGATAAGGCATTTCTTTTCAAAAATCAAAATCCACGAATTTATGTCCCCACGAAATAGCCATTTTAGTTAAAAGCACGAAAATTGAGCCCAACGAAAATAAATGAAAATACAGTATTTGTTATCGAAAATTCTGTGGAGGGTCGGTTATGTTTTCGCTTTTATCTACAATATGCCCATCAATAATCAGGTGCGTAGCTTGCCCTAAAATAAGGTGTAGGCACATTTCTATGACACGCATTCTGGGGCACATTTCATTTAAACTTGGTTATAAGCTCTGGGTACTCAGATCTTCTATTCGCCCGGCCCCTACCCCTTCATTATGGTGCATTTTGTCATGATTAATCAAATATATTTACCTCTTACTTGTTTCTGCATTCTGATAAAAAGATATCAAGTTAGACATTTCCATCATTGATTGACTTTGAGATATACTATTTTATGTCGTGAAATATCTTATCCGGTTGCCATTTTCTTATTATATCATTTACCTATTCGACTTTTATCACAATTCAGCGGCATTCATCTAAACTTCTTTTTTGTTAATTTCTTTCAACTTTCTAGTGACGGACTATCTCCAAGGTAACCCTTCAATATAACTAGAGCTATATGTCATTATTTTAAAATGTACAACACTTAACCTGGTGATCGTATTTAACGTAACTACGTGACTTGTCTAATATAACCACGTGACCTAACAGAATGTAAGCACGTGATATCAGATAATATAACCACGTGACCTAACACTATGTAACCACGGGATCTTGCAGAATATAACCACGTGACATAACATAAGGTAACCACGTGATCTTACAGAATATAACCACGCGATCTCACAGAATATAACCACGTGACCTAACATAATGTAACCACGTGATATTGCAGAATATAACCACGTGACATAACATAATGTAACCACGTGATCTTACAGAATATAACCATGCGATCTCACAGAATAAAACCATGTGACCTAACATAATGTAACCACGTGATCGTATCAATTACCATGCGACCATATCTAACATAACCACGTGATTGTTTCTAATTTAACAAATGTGGCCGTTTCTAACGTAACCACTTAGCCGTTTCTAAGTAACCACGTGACCTTATATACAGAATGTCACCACGTGATCGTATTAAAAATTATGTAACCACGTGACAGTATATCTAACGTAACCACGTTAAATAATTTAACCACGTGATTGTATCATAAATTATGTAACCATGTGACCGTATCTAACCTAACCACGTGACCTTACAAAATTTAACCACGTGATCGTTTCTAACGTTTGCTTTTAGTAGAGTAACCATAACAATAGAATTGTTGCATTTGTTATTCAGAGCCAGAGCATCATCTAATACAGAGAGGAGTTCACAATCGTAAGTTACAAGTTTAACCAACAGTTCACATCACAATACAGAGGTGTGGCATAGTTGTCTTTAGGCCACGCCCTGAAGGCGAAACAGGTTGATTTACCCTCTAAGATATCCGTTTGTAAAGAGTTTGGCGTCCAAATACACTTAAGAACTAGCCACAACTCTGACACCTCACGTGTCACCATATTGTCCCCAAATCAAACATCGGAGCATGTGATTTGGGACAATATGGCGACTATGAACCACATCACTTTTGTACAATTTTGTAATACCTCACAATGGACAATTAAACGTCCAGACAAATAAAACTTTTAATTAACAAACAATTTTGTCCACGTAATGTTTTCATTTATTTATTACCAGCGTCCAATTTGTCCGATTCATACACATTAGTACACAAGCGTGTAATGTGTACTACATTGTATAACTAAGTTTGATTTGTTCTATTTTGTGTAAATTTGTTACACAAACTTAAATTACCAACTTTTTACCCATGTACCTCTTTCGTTACATCAAATTTTCCTCAATATGTACACATTTTACCAGTCCCGTTTTAAAATCCGTTTTAAGCACACCGTAAATCATGGCAATAGTTTGAATCGTTTTAACCTTTATTTCATTTATCAAACATGGTACATGTATGATTTTAGCACCTAGTTGACTAAATTTGCTTTAAACATTTAAAAGATAAAATATAGTTTGCTTTATTTTCACATTTAGTTGTCATGGCAACAACCAATCAGTGGAATCTTATTTATAGCTGTTGGTTTAATGTAAAAAGGCAGTTATATATAACAGGAGTTTCCATGTTTGTAAAATTTTTATAATTCAGAGGAAGAACTAGTAGAAACACTGAACAAGATTCGCAGTAAGTTTAACCAATCAGAAACTGTCTTTCATAACATCAAATAATAGTAAATGTTCTACATCGATGTATACTCTCTTCTCATTGGTTGCCTGTATCACGTGTGCATTTTGTTTTGTATATAATCTTCCCATGGTTTAATTATTTTTTAGGAGCGAAGCTCCTATATAGCTATACTCTACCTTTTCTACTTACAATTAAGTGACGCCTCATACATCCGCGTTGAAAAATAGTGCACTTGTTGTATAAGCATACATTGCAGACTTTGTAGTTTTTATTGTAAGCATTTGTTACCATGTATGAGCTACAATGTATTTATTTTCATACACCAAATATTATAAACTCGTGTAGGATGATTGCTGTATTATATTAATTATGCTGCGTATACAGCATAACCAACACGTGTGTAGCCCAGTAGTGTGTATATCAATAAGGGAGTTCAAGATTTTGTTTTTCGAGTTAGGGGTTTAAATATTTCAGTTTGATATAAGTTATGGCCTGAGTGATTGTATCTATATGTTAGTCATTGATTTATCGCCTTATGTCTTATGTTAAATATTCATGCTGGGTTTTTTATACTGATACGCAATTTCTGTTGTTGTTTTTTACATTTATGATATCCATCTTAACCTGAATGGTGTCGTTGGCGTTTTTATTTCTTCGAAAAATAACATCATTATGTTTTTTTTAATTTGTCATATATTCTTAAATTTGTTATCATAAATATTAACTACAGGAATGGGAAAACATTAGTTTTGTGTTTAACCCAACTTGTTGGCATTGTATATTTCCTGAATACACTCATCGTATAGATAAATCAATTATGTGCAGACAAACCTGTGTTTCCGGCTTCCTCCGAATAAGGACTACCCTCTGAAAACGTCATTCTTTTAAAAAACTCATTGGTTATAAACAATAAAATAACCTCCGATTAAAGACCACCTGTCAATAAAAGCAACAGTACGTGTTTGCAAAGAGTAGCCTTTGTCCATAGGTTTGTCTGCACATTCTATTAAGTACAGTAACATTGTTTGAGGTAATTTATAAAGATGCAATTTTCTGAAATGAACAAGACAACCAAGCGCAACTCATTCCTCGAATTGTCAAGGAAATTTAATAATTCAGGCACAAAAACAAACATGAATACGAATGTTGAAACTCGAACTTCCTATGTGATTAGTGGGTTTTAAATGTATGTATTCTTTTTGCCTCACTTTCTGAGAAATCTGGAAGTATTAACAGATTAAAGAGTAGAATGGTACCTGCTTCAGTATGGAACTGTATTGTTCTGTCTTCAAATTCCCTTAGTTGTTTTTATTCGTTCATAGTTTGTTTAATGTTTTGTGTATTTGTATTTTTATAGAAAACAAAAGCGTCCAGAAGCTAAACAAGGGAGCACAAGATTACCAAAGTTCCCTGTTATTATGCCCCCGAATTCAGAGCTGTCCACCAAGGAATTACACTATGGTGATGTCCCAATGCTGAGGTAAGTCATGTGATCCGCAGTGTGCTTTTTCTTTGTCTGTACAGACGTTTTATTAGCTTGCACGCAAGTACTCGCACGCCTCTGTGCTTTCTAGTCTTGTACCAGCATAAGTCATAGAATTGTCAATGAATATGTTCGGGAAAACAAGAGAATTTCAGAGAATATAGTTGTATAAGTATGTAGATGATTAACTAGGATACCAATAATTCATTTTAATGTCACGTGTTGTCTGTATAAAACGATGCTAGAAAATCATTTAAGAGCTATTTGCTAGTGCAGTATTTCATTGACGTGACGTAAGCTAGAGACACATCATGCTTTGATAATAGAACATTATACACTTTGTTGATTTTTAATCATCTCTAGTCTGGCCATTTTATCAAATTACCATGAAACTTAAATCTAGTTATCTGCAAAAAAACCTTGGTCATCTCATAAAACACATATCAACAACATTTACAATATCAACAACAGTGTCTGCTGCTACCTTCACGACTCAACGCGGACACATTCATGGTAACATAATGAAACATTACACAGAACAGGATAAGCAACACCAAAATGTAACAAACACCACCAACAACAGTATAAGTACTACTATCATCACTGACAAAAAACTGTAAGAAAGGAAAACATGAAACATTAGAACCTCCACTTTTACCAAGTTAGGACTACAAGATAAACGCAACATAGATAATGACAAACAACACCTAACTACCAACAATATCTTAAATAACAAAAGCACACGCCTCCGTGGTCAAGAGTTTAAGGTCAAAGCACTGTAACCTCTCACTGGTACAGAGTCATGGGTTTCGAGCCCAACTACCGACCATGTCTCTTTAGGTGAGGAAGTATAGGCAGTTGCTTACGGAGGATGGGAGTCTAGTACTGGTTCTTCCCAGGAATGATGGTTAGTTGAACTGTCTGACTGTTGGAATGGCGGGGTGGGTGGGAGACTCAAAGCAAAGGGAAAAAAGCAACCAACAAGAGGTACAACATCGACCAAGAAGCAACACCATGATTTTATGACTGTTTACATTATATATAGGGATGAAGTTGTCAAGTCATTTAGTCACTATGGTGAAGACAGGAGGAAGTCTGACTATACTAGAACTAGACAGGATTTCTATAGAATGGAACTGGACAGGTTAATCGTGTTTTTTTATTTATCCTCTTCATGTTGCATGTGTTTGTTTGGTGTTTGTGGCTTTCCATTGTCTTCTCGTTACATTATGTATTCCATCTACTTACCGGTAGTTATTTTTGGTATAATCAAATCTGTGATCGAAGGCCACCCCTTTGGATGACAAAATGTGGCCATTATTCACAGTATGACTTTTTGTCGCAGGTGGCCGCTAACACTGGTTAAACTGTATATAATACAATATAGATAGGTCAGCTCTTGCTTGTGCACCTTTGCTATAATCTGGAGTTGATATTAATTAAACAATGTTCAAAGGATATCAAATGGAACTCAATTTCCTCACTCGGTTATAGTTTGGCAAATGACAGTTGGCGTTCATGTTTGTGTGTTATTTTTGTCATTTGTCTATGAATCTAGAATATTCTAGCATTAGCTTAGAAGCAATTATTGCTTTAAGTTAATTATGATATTGCATCATTCAAGTTCAAATAGTAATACATATAATAGAAGCATTTTAAAACACTTCTGATACAATACATTGAGTTCATCTTGTTCGAAGTGCTGGACAAAGGATTTCGTCTATTAAAAACCAGAACCTCGTATCTGCATATTGTGATATTTTTCAGGAACACAAGAAAACGTTCTCATTTTTTATTAAATTATTTTTTCTTTGTAATTTGTTATTATGTTATGCATTATAACATTATTCAAACTTATTTAAATGTTTTGAACCAATTAGCCTAAAAATGGTCACTGTAGCAGCCATTTTTAGTTTGGCTCTATAAATTTGTCTCTTTTGCAATTAAAATATGCAGGAAGAACATAGTATCTGTTGATAATAGATTTTGGCTTTAAACCATTAGAGACATATTTGAAATATTTGTCAGCCAGATGCTGCTATCTTGCGATGCATTACTCTGGCTTATGTCATCATTAGGCGTTGATTATCATAATTACTGCCAGAACCTTGTACCTGTCGATAATACATCCTGGCTGTGAATGCGAGTATATAAACCATGATTAAATTGAGATGCAGACTATAGTATATAGCAATACAATATTGTGGCATTCAAAATAAACAACATGGATGTAAAATTGAGATGTAGAATAAAGTATGTAGCAATACAATATTGTGGTATTCAAAATAAACAACATAGATGTTCAAAATTGTATTTGCCAGAATGATACATCAAAGAATGAAAATTTGCTTTCTGGTTTTTTGTTTATAATATCTACAGAAAACTTACGATAATAATTGCAGGATTTAGTTGGAATGCATTTTCCCATTGTTATTCATGATCGAATGATGTTTAAATTTCTTAACACTGATAATCTTACGCTCGTACATAACAATATTTCAAATGAATTAAAAGAAAGTTAACTTAAAATCAGTATCTGAAACTTGTGCTTAATAAATACACTGCAATTGTTGTTACAAGTATGAAGTAATGCTCAGACGTAGATCAAATCTCTAGAACTTGTCACATCATTATCACTGTCATCATGCTGGATTTTATTACTAACTCATTTAAGGGAATAGCCTGTATGACATATTTTGCAATTTCGTTCTTGGTGGAAGATGTTTGTGTTTCTTGAGTTTCTGTGTATCGGAGTCATGAACAGTTACGTTGTCGGCACTTGCTGTCAAATCAGAACTAGCAGTTCCCTATGTGACAGTAACATCATTAACAATAACATTGTTGACACTTGCTGACGAATCAGCACAGAGAGTCCCTTCTGTGACTATGGTATCATGAACAGTAACATTGTCGACACGCGTTG
Organism: Lutraria lutraria; assembly: GCA_964023205.1. Lineage (NCBI taxonomy): Eukaryota > Metazoa > Mollusca > Bivalvia > Venerida > Mactridae > Lutraria > Lutraria lutraria. The sequence continues at coordinate 12,235,604 of OZ026850.1, read as the reverse complement.
TCAAGTCAGACCTACATGTAGATGTTTCCTCTGTGACTGTAGTATCATAAACAGTAACATTATCAGCACTCACTGTCAAATCAGCACTAGCAGTTCCCTCTGTGACTGTAGTATCATAAACTGTAACATTATCAGCACTCAGTGTTAAGTCATCACTAGCAGTCCCCTCTGTGACTGCAGTATCATAAACTGTAACATTATCAGCACTCACTGTCAAATCAGCACTAGCAGTTCCCTCTGTGACTGTAGTATCATAAACAGTAACATTATCAGCTATCACTGTTAAGTCATCACTAGCAGTCCCCTCTGTGACTGCAGTATCATAAACTGTAACATTATCAGCACTCTCTGTCAAATCAGCACTAGCAGTTCCCTCTGTGACTGTAGTATCATAAACAGTAACATTATCAGCTATCATTGTTAAGTCATCACTAGCAGTCCCCTCTGTGACTGCAGTATCATAAACAGTAACATTATCAGCACTCACTGTTAAGTCATCACTAGCAGTCCCCTCTGTGACTGCAGTATCATAAACAGTAACATTATCAGCTATCACTGTTAAGTCATCACTAGCAGTCCCCTCTGTGACTGTAGTATCATAAACAGTAACATTATCAGCTATCATTGTTAAGTCATCACTAGCAGTCCCCTCTGTGACTGTAGTATCATAAACAGTAACATTATCAGCTATCATTGTTAAGTCATCACTAGCAGTCCCCTCTGTGACTGTAGTATCATAAACAGTAACATTATCAGCTATCATTGTTAAGTCATCACTAGCAGTCCCCTCTGTGACTGCAGTATCATAAACAGTAACATTATCAGCTATCACTGTTAAGTCATCACTAGCAGTCCCCTCTGTGACTGCAGTATCATAAACAGTAACATTATCAGCACTCACTGTTAAGTCATCACTAGCAGTCCCCTCTGTGACTGTAGTATCATAAACAGTAACATTATCAGCTATCATTGTTAAGTCATCACTAGCAGTCCCCTCTGTGACTGTAGTATCATAAACAGTAACATTATCAGCTATCACTGTTAAGTCATCACTAGCAGTCCCCTCTGTGACTGCAGTATCATAAACAGTAACATTATCAGCACTCACTGTTAAGTCATCACTAGCAGTCCCCTCTGTGACTGCAGTATCATAAACAGTAACATTATCAGCACTCACTGTTAAGTAATCACTAGCAGTCCCCTCTGTGACTGTAGTATCATAAACAGTAACATTATCAGCACTCACTGTTAAGTCATCACTAGCAGTCCCCTCTGTGACTGCAGTATCATAAACAGTAACATTATCAGCACTCACTGTTAAGTCATCACTAGCAGTCCCCTCTGTGACTGTAGTATCATAAACAGTAACATTATCAGCTATCATTGTTAAGTCATCACTAGCAGTCCCCTCTGTGACTGTAGTATCATAAACAGTAACATTATCAGCACTCACTGTTAAGTCATCACTAGCAGTCCCCTCTGTGACTGCAGTATCATAAACAGTAACATTATCAGCTATCACTGTTAAGTCATCACTAGCAGTCCCCTCTGTGACTGTAGTATCATAAACAGTAACATTATCAGCACTCACTGTCAAATCAGCACTAGCAGTCCCCTCTGTGACTGTAGTATCATAAACTGTAACATTATCAGCTATCACTGTTAAGTCATCACTAGCAGTCCCCTCTGTGACTGTAGTATCATAAACAGTAACATTATCAGCTATCACTGTCAAATCAGCACTAGCAGTTCCCTCTGTGACTGTAGTATCATAAACTGTAACATTATCAGCTATCACTGTTAAGTCATCACTAGCAGTCCCCTCTGTGACTGTAGTATCATAAACAGTAACATTATCAGCACTCACTGTCAAATCAGCACTAGCAGTTCCCTCTGTGACTGTAGTATCATAAACAGTAACTTTATCAGCACTCACTGTCAAATCAGCACTAGCAGTTCCCTCTGTGACTGTAGTATCATAAACAGTAACATTATCAGCACTCACTGTCAAATCAGACCTACATGTAGATGTTTCCTCTGTGACTGCAGTATCATGACAGCACTCACTGTCATATCAGCACTAGCAGTTCCCTCTGTGACTGTAGTATCATAAACTGTAACATTATCAGCTATCACTGTTAAGTCATCACTAGCAGTCCCCTCTGTGACTGTAGTATCATAAACAGTAACATTATCAGCACTCACTGTTAAGTCAGCACTAGCAGTTCTCTCTGTGACTGTAGTATCATAAACTGTAACATTATCAGCTATCACTGTTTAGTCATCACTAGCAGTCCCCTCTGTGACTGTAGTATCATAAACAGTAACATTATCAGCACTCACTGTTAAGTCATCACTAGCAGTCCCCTCTGTGACTGTAGTATCATAAACTGTAACATTATCAGCTATCACTGTTAAGTCATCACTAGCAGTCCCCTCTGTGACTGTAGTATCATAAACAGTAACATTATCAGCTATCATTGTTAAGTCATCACTAGCAGTCCCCTCTGTGACTGTAGTATCATAAACAGTAACATTATCAGCTATCATTGTTAAGTCATCACTAGCAGTCCCCTCTGTGACTGTAGTATCATAAACAGTAACATTATCAGCTATCATTGTTAAGTCATCACTAGCAGTCCCCTCTGTGACTGTAGTATCATAAACAGTAACATTATCAGCACTCACTGTTAAGTCATCACTAGCAGTCCCCTCTGTGACTGCAGTATCATAAACAGTAACTTTATCAGCACTCACTGTTAAGTCATCACTAGCAGTCCCCTCTGTGACTGTAGTATCATAAACAGTAACATTATCAGCACTCACTGTTAAGTCATCACTAGCAGTCCCCTCTGTGACTGTAGTATCATAAACAGTAACATTATCAGCACTCACTGTCAAATCAGACCTACATGTAGATGTTTCCTCTGTGACTGTAGTATCATGACAGCACTCACTGTCATATCAGCACCCACAGTAGTACACGTACAAACGTGTTCCCTGTTGTCCAAATTTCACAAGCTTTTCATCAGACCACATCTAAAACACATTTGTGTTTTTCTAATTATTTCATATTTTATTTTATCTTTTGAATTTATTATAACAGTTATAAATTATGCAGTTATATAGATTAAACTTAACAGTAATCAAATTAAATGCTTAAATTTCAGTTCTTCGATTCGATACAAAACTTAAGCGGTTTAAAGTAATTAATTGTTATAAAAATAATTAAACTGCAATAATAATACTGCCACCCCAAAAATACATAAAATACCTACATGACATTTTTGTTACATTGAATATTGAAAAAGAAATAAAAACAATATTATAAAATAAAGTAGTATTATGAAATATTACCTTTTCACATCCTGTTAATTTATTGTTCACAAATATACGTTATATTTTGGTCAAATTCACTCCAATTATGCTTATTATCTAGAAGACAACAGATTCTGGGAATTTGAGATACCAGGTTATCAACACCAATTAGCTACAATCTGGATGGATTTAATATTCTTGAATGTATTATCTATAGATAGGGTGTTCTGGACTGAACACAGGGCAGATGCACACTATAAATCACAGACAGCCAAAATAGACTATCGCTAAATACATGAGTATGGTTGGAGAAATCCCGTTTTTATCCTGCTACAGCAATACCTATCTTCAGATAAAATGTTCTGGCATTGTTTTGAAATAAAGCAACAGTGATGGTTAGCTAAAAGCCAAATTCAAGTATGTTCAGATACAATCTTCTGGTTGGAATAATTATATAAAATGATTCATGGTAGAAGAAAACCAAAATGTAGTATGTTTTAATGATACATTCTGGCATAAATAATTGCTTCGCGATATTTGAAATTACATAGTATCTTAACATACAATATTCTGGTTCAACAGAATAGAACTTATTACAGATACAATGATTGATCTCTGATCAATATCTTTAAATCTAATGCAGATATAGAAATGAAATTTTGACACAGTATGTAATTTCGACCAATAATGAAAAATATGTAAAAAACCTATTTTCACAAAATTCTCTTGATACAAGGTTCTGGTTTTCAACAGACGATTTATATCGCATTGGTAACATTTCTTCATTTGTCACTCACATAAAACACGTACTGGAAATGATTGATAATGTATAAGGTAGAGCACTGTATGCTTTAGACAACTATATAAGTCCTTGCAAAATTCATCTGGTGACTTTTCTGCTAATTTCAGACTTGATGAATATCATGAGACTACACGACCTCATATGCGTGCCGCATACTTCGCTTATCTCCAGAACACCCCAGGATCGAGGAAAGCAATATATGACTGCATGAAAGAGACTAGCAGACCAAAGAAGAAAGAAGAACCCACTGCTCAAGCTGTTGCATAATATGTGATAAATGATAACATTGACTTTATTGAATGAAATCTACCTTTGACTTGAAACTATGAACCGATTAAGACATTGTGTTTTTATAATGATTTTTTTGTCGACAAATGTTTGAAAATACGTGTGTGCTTGAAAACACGTGTACGACAATTAATATTTGCAATGAGACTTTTGACTTTTGTTACACTTAAGATCAGAATATTACATAATAGTTTAGCTTCGTGGAAAACTGCAATCATATTGTACACACGGCGTCAATTCGCTGGTATTATGACTTTTGACGACATGGTAACCTTTGTTTGTGACTTCCTGTCTGTATTTTGCACCAATGGCAGTCTCTGAACTCTTATTTTTTTCAAATTTCATTCATTTGTTTATTCTATTTTCTGAATTTCATATATATCGATATGAATTAATTTCCGGGTTTCGGCGCCTTTTTCTATCAATCACAATGCCGAATTACCACGTAAATCCTGTGCATCACTAGGTTTTACACGATGCTTTATGCATGTCGAATTACACGTGCGGAGTTAGGGGTGTGTGTAGGACGTGGGTGTACAGGCATTCATTTCTCCCGTTTGCTCTAAAAGCACACTCAGTGTAGCAATAACTACTCGGTCTTGTAATACACTAAATATGTCGTTGCAGCATGCGTACCCAAATTTGAAAAGCATACTAAATTAACAACGAAATTGTGTTAAAAGGTAAATAGTTTGTTTGTCTGTTTACTTTTCTGTTTTTTACACGTTTGTACCCCGTGAAAAGATTTCACTTTGACTGAAATCATTTTTAGTTTTTTTACTTGACATTTACACCACTTTTATATTGTCAGTTACCCAGTATTGATATGAATGACTGTGATAGCCTTTATTTCATTTATGTTGTTATCAGTATTTTGTTTACAAATGGCGTATTGTTTGTTTGGTTATCTCTCTATATATTTATAATTCAATGTATATCTTTGGTTTTAACATGACTTTCAATGGAAGGAAGCAGATTGTATGTAAAAATATCATAAATTGTTAACATTAAACATTTAAATATAATCAATCATTTTTTTTTATTTCCTAGTGTGTCAGACTTATCTATATTTTATGTTTTGTAGATTTATTATAGAAATTAAACTACAGTATAACCTCTATAAAGCAACACCCTCTGGGAGTATCACAATGTTGATATTAAGAGGTGTTTGCTGTAGATAGGTTAAATTAAAAGGTAAATCGAATAGTATGAAAATCATGCTGTCGTTGAAGAGAGGTTGTTGCTCGAGGGAGGGCCGCTCTGGAGAGGTTGTACTGTAAGATATTGACGTTTCATCGAACTAAGTATCTCCGGATGACTTAATAACCCGATCCCCGCACCAGCAGATCATGTATAAATTCCACACAGTATTCAGTCAGTTTCTTATTAAACCTACCAGTACAAGAAAGCAGCAACATTCTAGTTCCAATATCAACTTCCTGTCTTCCAATGTGACTGGGCGAACATAAGCGGAATACGATTTACTTTGGATATGATAACACCAGTCAAAAGGCCCATAAAACACGAGCGTTACAGAATACCAAATTCGCTGCACCGGCAACCGGGCGAACCCTACGAGCAATGTGGAGGTTTCAAAAGTTCTGTTTGTATATTGTCAGTGTGGTGATCAAAACTTAAACGTCATCGATGTGATGCAATCAAAATAAATTTATCTGAGAAATATTTTTTTTGTGAGTGGGGTTACAGCCTCTGTCATATAATTATTCATATTTCACGAACTATTCATGAAATAAGAAAGAATTGTTCAAGAAAAAATCATGATTTTATACATTCCTTTCGAAGTGGTACTAAGGCGACTGAGATGTTGCGATAGTGTAATTGTAGTCGTTTTGCTAGGCGTTGTTCCAGTAAGCAATATAGTTTCGATACACTTTGGGTCCCATACAACACATGATAGAGGTAACTATAGAAAACAAGTATGCAGGTAGTACGATTTTTTTTATTAATTCGCACATTTTAACATAACAGAGCACATATATACACATATATAGGCCTATTATCAAACAGATATTATTGCAAAAATAAAATTTCATAAAATATAACAAATTTAATACATTGTATTACGCAATATGCATTATATATATACATCGCATATTGATCTCAACATTTGTGTACATATCACAGTTGATTCCGGAAGAATGCATTGTCTGGCGATCATGAAAGACCTATTTACAATATCAGCGAGTTTGGAGATTTGAACCGCACATAGCATACTTGGGCATGCGTTTATTTTGAACACAGCCGGAAAATGCGTCAAATATAACGTAATGAGTAATACTAATTTCAAGCATGTATGAGGTCATATGTGACGTCACAATAATTTCAAGCACTCGTGACGTCATGTGTGACGTCTTACTAATTTCAAACATGGATTGACTGTCATGCTAGTAGTCATGATTGTGTTGACAAGTAGTCGTGGAAACAAAATACAATTAATAGTTAAAATGCCGCATGTATATATCAAAACGGATATTAGTCGGAATGATACTTATCGGTTGCATCTTTATTTGACCTTCACATGTATTTGATGAAGAGAAAATATCATTAATCCATAGAGTATTAAATGTGACTATATGTGTATGGTTCCATATCTTGATCATATGAGAATGTGAAATCTACAATGTGCAGGCATACAACATTATCCCTAATTATCTCCAATTTAAAATCAATTAATTAATGAAATAAGTCAAGATTATAAATTCTCATTTTTTTCTGCACTTGCACAATTGCTAAAATTCACAGGGACCAAAGACGAACGAATAGCTAGGCATATCATACGAACACAAACTTCCGCTTATTCGATCTCAATAAACTAAATTGTACATCGAATTGCTTGATATCTGATTAATATATCTTAAAAAAAATAATATGCCAGTGGCAACTTGTAATAGAGGTCGATCAACAAATCTATTATGATACAAAAAGTAATGCGATGAAATGAATCAATTAAATAAAAACCCAAACTCGGGAAATAATGTTGTACATGTATGATGAAAATATTGAGCAAAAAGGATGACAAAAGTGCTTTAATCTAATAAGATCTCCCTTATATTGAACATAGTGTTTCCCTTGAATCATCCATGTTTTAAACGATTTATCTCCCTTGTTTTAAACAAAATATCGCCTTTTTAAAACGAATTATCTCCCTTGTCTTAAACAAATTACCATTCATTTTTTTTAATTTATCATCTCCAATTTATTTTAAAATAAATTAGTTCTGCAATATGTTAAGCTGAACAGTGATATTAATTAATGGATGTAACCGTAAATAAATATTTCTTAACATATAGTTAACAGTTCGCAGCAGCCAATGAAAAAAAAATCAAAAATCGTATTTTTTATAATGAATAAATAATAATCATTCATAATATTCAGGTATAGATAAAAAGTTTGATTCATTCCACGTGCAGCACGGATATTGCAAGCAGTAACAATTACGATTCATTTGTTCAAGTGGAATGTTATGGTTGATCACGTGACCCGAACGAAATCTCTAACTGTACCACTACATGTATAAATACTCGAAAATAGAGTTCTATTCTAATTTAGTACATCGGTATTGATATACCGTCAAATAAATTGAGCATAGTTTGAAAATCATTTCCATGAACAATTGTCAATAATGACGTCATTCGTATGCATGCGCAAGGCTGTAATGAGTCCCCGGTCAAAATGTCATGAATATTTGCCGTAGCACCAACGCACATTGGATGGCATGCGTAAGGAGTTGGTTTTAGAACGATAACCTCCGAATAGTTCCGAGTATCACGCGTCATTTGATTGGTTGTTGAATTCTGCATTTACAGATCCAGATCTTACTACGTAGGAAACAGATTTTTCGGTTGGTGGCTTGTAAAGTTGATGAGCAAAGAGGAAAAAGGTCACAGACACAACTTTAAAACAAATGACCATGACAAAAAAGTTTCGACTAAGTTGAGTATTGTCGTAAATCCAACAGGACGCTTGCTCTCCGCATTTTTCACGCCATAAAATGCACGTGCTGTCTATAATTGCACCAAACAAGATTGGACCCGGAACAGTTCCTAAACAATAGATAAAAAAATGATTGTTATTGTAAGTAAAATAAATAATTTTAATTGAAAAAGGGGAACAACTCTTAAGACATTACACTACAGTGGTACTCAGCATTGTCAGCAGTCTAAGAATGAAGGGTTGTTATTGAATGTATATGAAGAAAGGAATACAAACTTACCAAGTAGTCTAACAATAAACCATTTCAGACCAAGACTTAACGTCCTATGACTGTCATGAACACATCTGAAATACAACGTTATTTAAAAGATTTCAGTTCATTGAATCATCTGCACCTATACTGGACATAACATCCTCTTCTACACATTCACATAATTCAGTTTTGAACATGTACTAAAATAAGAACTAGAAATGTGACACGAATGCCCCCGCTGAGAGAGCTTAGTCAAAAAGGGGCCATAATTCCTGTGAAAATGTTTGGATTTTGACGGCAATCCAACTTGATCTGTATTTTATCATTAAACACCTTGATGTCAAAAATGAAATCAATCCATGAAATACTTCTTGAGTTATCGCTCGGAAACCAAAATTTTGACGGACGGACATGGGTAACACTACATTTGCATCTGCCCTCCCGCCATTTCGAACGGCGGGTGCATAAAAAACAGCCAGTAGGCAGAACGATCGATCTATTATTACATGTTCTAGACTATAGTAAGTTTAAAATCTAGTATTTGATACCAGAAGAGACATATAAGCTTACCTGAGTGTGGCTGCTACAGCCGCTGGAGAAGGCATAAACAGCAAGAATATGGAGATAAACGTTAATGGAAGGAACACATACATCATATTACAGTCGTCAGGACATTTACCCACTGTTACCATCGTTCCATTACTTCCCGACGTAGGTGACACGCATGCGCAATTGGTGAATGTCTTAAATAAAAAAAAACATAAGTGTATCACTTCATGACGAGGCCATTACACATACACAAAGACAAAAAGGATTTACCTGTAATTACAATGTAACAGGACTAAGATCAATTCTTTAAAAATGTCTGCAATTGATCGATCGAGGTTTAAGTATTATTACAAGCAATGAACATTTAGTATGATGTATAATTATGATACATACACATGCAATCGCTTTAAACTATGACCCCAAACACACACAGTATATTTGAATGACAGATAAAAGGACCAGGAAAATTGATGCAAATACATTTACGCACATCAAAGACTTTAAAAGAAATACAAACTATTTCCCTTTGAAAGTTATCCAACTACGATAAGTGGTACAGTTTTTCCATATAGAGTAGAGTGAGAGCGGCAATATATGTCATAATTCAATTAAAGATAATGACAGCGAATTTGTGATAGACAGACAGAGAACAGAAACAGGAGATAAATTATGGGAAACCTCGTCGTAAACATTACTACAAGATAATGACAGTTGTTAACAATGCGTGTAAGAGACATCCCAAAGCCATTTGTATATATGCAATAAAAGACGAGAGAATTTGTTAAAAGCTCAAAGTCAACATTTGGATCCAATTGGGTCGACTTAAAATCATTCTGAACTTCTTTGAGATACTTTTATTACATGTAACTTACATGGTGGTCATGACACAATGTCTGAAGAATCGAATTAGAAACCAAAAACTAGGACATTGCACTATCGAGTATACCTTATGTGTTTTATTTTTGCTATTAGAGTATAAAAAAACATCTATTGCTTATTGTTGGAGACCATAAAAGCAATGACGAGACCCCAGTAGCAGTTCTGCAGGAACTTGAGAGATGCATGTAGTCCCATTTGAAATGTCCGTTAGTCCAAATAAACGCTGTGTGAACATTATTGAGTTTGTTTAGTTAGTAATATGAAGCCCTGTGCAAGTGTATTATTTTCAGAAACAGCAAAAACGCAAGGCTTAATCGAGTTGACCTACCATGCTATCAGCAACAGCCAAAATGTCAAATTTAGTCGAATTGACTACCAAGCTATCAGAAACAGCAAACATATAAGTTTTAGACGATTTGGCCTACCAAGCTACCAGAAACAGAAAAAAATGTAAGATTTAGTCGATTTGACCCACCAAGCTATCAGAAACAGCAAAAATATAAGATTTAGTCGAATTGACCCACCATGCTATTAGAAGCAGCAAAATATAAAATTTTATCGATTTGATCCACCAAGCTATAGGCAACAGCAAAAATGTAAGATTTAGTCAAATTGACCTACAATATCAAAAACAGCAAAAATGTAAGATTTGGTCTAATCGACCTACAATTATACCAACAACGGCAAAAATGTCAAATTTAGTCGAAATGACCTACCAAGCTATCATCAGATTTTGTCGTACAACCAGCATGGCATGGTGAGAAGTATTGTACACCATTAGTGTCACAAACAGGCTCATATAACTCTGTATGGCAATTACAATCTTGATTACACGTGGTTGTAAGTTGGGGAAGGGCTGTGTTCGATCTGGAATGCAATAAAACGTAATTATGATAACATACAATTGGAATGACGACAGCGGGATGATTGTTATTCTTGTTCAAAAATAATAACAAAACATCGAAAGCTATGGCCTCCACGAATTCGAGGTCCACAGACTATTTTAAAAGGTCTTAACGCTCTTAAACATGAACATAGTGTACGGCTAATATCGACTCAAATCTTAAATCAATATTATAACCTTTTACGTACTTTATTTTTGTAACATCCATTGTTCCAATATGTGTCATTATAATGTTCCATTTGTCCTCAAATATATTCGATTAATACTTCTTTCATACTATCTAATGAAAATATAATCCATATTTTGCATTTGTTTAATATTTCAACACTAAATAGTCTGTCAGGCGGATCTATTTTTTATATCTAATGAACTACTTTATTGAGATTAATACACTTACGTGCCATCGTAATACTTTGTTACCCCAGCAACATTTTGATAATCACAACGAGCCCATAGTGCACCTGAGACCAACAAGGCCAATGTTGAGCATATGATGGGGATACGTATACACCCTTTGACCTTCAAATTGAAACGCTTACATATATAACCACCAAAGAATTGTCCTCCAGCCGCACCAGGAACAGCCATAAAACCTGCAAAAGCATAACAAAGCAGTAGGAACTGGAAAAGGCTAGGATGGCTAATTTCGACTAAAATGAAACTGTTTGTCTGGTTTTGTATTCGTTTCCTTCGTTGATAAAAAGGGGACAGACCTATGTTTCTTATAATATCAAACGCTAGAGGCAGAACTGAATTCAAGAATATAAATGTCCAAATATATTTTGTAATAGTTTTATTCCTTTACATATCTCTAGTTATATATTGCAGTAAGAAAAGACCTGCTTTATACAGTAAAACACCTGAAAATCGAATTCCATGAAAACCGGAACTACATGAAAATCGGAATTACATGAAATCCGGAATTACATGAAAATCGGAATTACATGAAAACCGGAATTCCCTGAAAACCGGAATTACATGAAAACCGGAATTCCCTGAAAATCGGATGATCTTTCAAGCCCCATTTTTTTCAGAATTTATCAGAGATTCTCTGAAAACCGTAATTTTTAAAAAAAAATGAATTTTTGGCCAAGTCCGGAAGTCGTCCGGGTTTCATGGTTTTACTAAATAAAAGAACAAACCTGTAATCATGGCAGCCCATCCGGCCGTCACACCAAATTGGTTTTGTATAAACTTTGGCATAAACGTTGCAAACCCTGATGTTGTCATACCTGAAGATGGAAAAATTGTAAAGTGAGATACAAACAAGCAAAACAAGTATCAGTTAAATCAGTTGAAAGGGAAAACTGTCATGTTGCCTAACATACCACGACATCTGCGTGGCAAAGTGGATAAATATTTCTCGAACTGCGCGAAATGGTCATTTCTTTGCCTTAGGTGACTGTTATTGTTAAGTTTGATTGTACATACAAGAAGGAGTTTAATTCATAGCTCAAAATGGATTCAAGAAAATGTAAGAAGATCTTGCTTATGCTAAAACTAAAATAGACAACAGCCACGCCATACAGGTATATTTCTAATGTGATGTATGATTAAATATCATGTTTTGAATCACATGACCTTAAAGAGACGATTTTAAATTTACACCCAATACTGACATCTATTTTGATCTTTGAGTAAAGCTCCGTCAAATGATATTCATGAGACATTCATTTTTCTTGAACTTTTCTTGCATTCTTCATGAATAGTTCATGAAATGAGAATAAGTATTTGATAGAGTTTTCAATTAATGACAATTTAAATGTTCCTATCCCAGAGGTATCCTTTCCAGTGACAGACTCTATAAGTCTATGTTCTTGAGAAAGCTAGCCATGCCAAAACAATTAAATTCTCTAAGACTGTTTGGCAATCATTGCTTCGAAATTATTCAGAGTTCATTAAATCAGAAATCAAGCATTCAGAATACCGAGGGAGATGCAGACACAGCTAATCTCGAAACATCAAATGAAAGAACTCATTCAATTACCGAGCCGTATTTGACAGAGGAGAATAAGTTGATTATGCTGGATAACTTTATTAACTGAGCATGTACAAGGCCTGAGGGCCATGAGATTTGTATGTTCACACTTGTGGAAGAATGCAGTGTGATTAAATCGCCTACTTTGACGTTTTTGTTTCATCTAAAGCCTTTAGGGAGTTTTCTATCTTTGTACTTGAAACATATTTTGGCAACGTAAGGTGACCTGGATCTGGATATCAGTCTGTTTTCAGCTAAATTTTGGATATAATTTTGACAGGGATGCTTAACTTAATTCTAGATTTATTCTTCATAACGAAGACTCAATGGACAATGATAATAAGACAGGTCACATTATAGCCCAGTGGTGTCCCTTTGTAAAAGCTACGTCACTAACGGTTCGGCAATCCATTAATGCTAAGATCTACACTTTGAGGATAGAAACATGGTACTTAATACTGAATCTACAAACCTTCAGTAGCTCCCGCTAGTGTGATAAACAAAAATGGCGGAGTTTTGAGTAGTTCCCAAACTTGAGCAGGAAGATACCTAAGGTCACTCAACTTCCGGGTCTCAGAAGGGACTACAGTGGAAGTGGTACCATCATCCCCGTGCATCTCTGATATACGTGTTTCCCTGACGTTTCTTGCCGCTGAAATAAGTAATAATTTTGATTTGAATCTGAAACGTCATCTATTTTCGCGACATCTTTAGTTTAAGAATTACTGAACATTATTTTACGTAGGGCAGACCGAGTGCATACGTTTTATCCAAAAATGTACGTGAAACAGATAATTATTATCTTTTTCTTCACGAAGCTAGTTTCCTAAAAGCCCACGTTACCAATAATGTTCGTTATTACAGTACATTCACGACTCGCTGCTATAAATAAAATGATCGCTTGTTTGATTATCAGAGATGACATTAATAAATAATTCACAAAGCACAGAGTTTATAATCAATGATATTGTCATAATATGGTCATGTGACATTAAAAAGACTTTCTACTTCGTGTGTGAAGCTGAAACACGAATCACATCTGGTAAGAGCTATATTGCCTTCATTATTAGAAATCTTCAACATCTAATATCACTTTTAAATTAAATTTCAAGAGATTTCAATCGGAAATTTGAGGAATTTTTCAAGTGAATTATCTGAAAATCGTATCCGAAACTGCTCAAATTTTGTGCATCGCGAAAACTGATTACATTAGGAAATTTATTTCAGATTAGGATCGCACCGGTGTTCAGAGAACACATTTTGTGCAATTCATCAATTATAGGAAAGACATTGACAGATTGTCTGCACATATCACGATTCCCATCTTCAATTTACCTCCACTAGATTGGTGCTTGCGAATCAGGAATCATATCCGAATGCCTGCCGCCGGAAAGAAAAAGAAATCGTTCCGGGCAGTTTTCAGCAACATTAAAATTTTTGTAACAGCGTCAATGCTGTTTCACTAACCAATGTTCTGATGTTAAAACGGTGCAATCTTTTCGCTTTTCGCTCCACGAACATCTTACAGTAACTATTTTGGTTTTATTTTTGCCAGTGTTTACGGCACGTATATACATCGTCTTTATTCAACAGAATTCAGAGTTATCTACCGTGAATAGTTAGTCTAACAAATACAAAATGAATCCTTAATCCAATGCAGTCAAAACATGCATGTACTTACTAGGAAGTTCGGAGCCAAACAAAGACAAGGGTATGGCCGCTAACACGAAGAAAACAGACGCCAAGACGAACCCCACCCACCAGGCCCCAACCCATCGTGGATCCTCGGATGTAATATGGATACTGAAATAAACAATAAACAATCATTAATATACTTAATCGACAAGAAGACCATGATCCGAGGTCATAAAACTTCAGATGATTCTCTGAGCTCAAATATTGTCTTTAAAATTTCTAAGTTCACTACAATATGGCCGAAACGTTGATAAATTAAACAATTTAACTGTTATTGAAGTTAAGACTTCTTTTTTACAAAAAAAAAAATATTCTTAAGTTCACTACAATCAGACAAGAACGATATCATTGATACATTATTTTGACAATTAATCTGAGCATGAATTTATTCATGTACATTAATCATCTCTATCTTTTGAACCGTATAAATACTTTGAGAATGGAATTGAGATTTGAGCTAGGAGATTGTTCTATAGTTTTATAACCTCTGGGAAATATTATTATTTGTAATGGTTTTAAATTAGTGTAGAACAATATAGGGTTATTTAGGATCGGTCGGGTAACCGTTGCCACGATTATGTTTGTGTGGCCTAACCAGTCCGATGTTAAGTGGTGAAAATACTGAAGCGGACACTATGTAATGTGGTTCTGAAACCAGTCATAGACTCGCCTCCTTGGTCGAGTGGTTAAGGACGCTTCAAATATTTTCACTGCTAGAGGGTCACTAGTTAGAGCCCAGCTACCGACCATGTCTCTTTATGTGAGAAAGTATGCAGTTGCTTATGAAAGATGTGAGTCTATGACTGGTTCTTCCCAGGAACGATGGTAAGGTGAACAGTCCGCATCATATGACAAGGGGTGTAAGATTCGATATAAACAAACAAACAAAGAAATGAAACCAGACATATCAATAAGTGCATTAAACAGAAACTACCTACAAGGCATCTCACAAATATTTGTCCCTCTAGATTTAGTAATAGCTATAATCGAGATGGTTAAAACTTGTCAGAATTACCATCTCAACATACACATGGCTTAAGGTTAGATAAATGTGGTTATTCTCTTTTAAGTAAAGCTTTTTCGGTAAATATTATCACTATAAACATCACTGCATCATGATTTGAAAGGTTCTTTTGTCCGCAAATAGAAATTCGAAATTTAAACAAATTTTACGCAATGTGAATACTAAGTAGGCAGCCGTATCTTATTTCGCTAAACCAAATAATTGTCATTGGTATCACAAAACCATTTTCTAAACTAATGTAAGATAAATCACAATCTAAAGTTTACACTTTATTTATTTCAACATTTGTGATGAAAACAGAAATGTTTGTAATTCAGAAACTGATGACAGGAAAAAATAAACTACGAATTCGTAATTTGGTTTGTAATTATTTTAATTGAAGTACTGGCTTACTCTGACTTTGGTACGGTGTCAAAATCAACGTAAAGTTCAAGAAGTTGACCCCCGAGTATATAACCAAGCGCTGGTCCCAGAGTAGCAAATGCGTACATGATTCCTGAAAAGAGAACCAGAGAATACCTTTAAATTCTAATAACTTTGTCCGTTCGTTCTACCTCTATGTCGTTCTTTCTTGCTCGTTTACAAGTAGAGCGAATGTTCAGGGAATATCATGTAAGCTATTTCTACATAAGTCTACGTGTATTCAGTATTTAGCAGCTTGCCTCATGAGATGTATAGACAATTTATAATGCGGGATAAATTCTATGCGGCGTAGACTATATATTAGGTGTAATAAAAGCGTAACATTTCTATTAAACAACAATCAATATGAATATGTGTCATGCTAAATAAAAAAAAAGTTTAAGAATCAGCAAGTTTAGTCCCCAAATTATATCAGGTATAAAAATGGCTCCTCGAGGGATCTAGATTTCATCAGACTACGTTCATTTCTCCGCCGTAGATAAAATATATGGCTTTAATTTGTTCTCATAGTATGTGCAATTCAGATATGAAAAATTACACACACAGCTTAATTGAGAACTTGTGGGAAAGATACAGAACAGATAAAGTTGAGAACACGTTATACTGGTGTAATTGAACAATTGAATCAAGACTTTTACTATAATTTTAGTGTTCATCCAAATTACACACTGTTTTATTTGTTGTTCGCCTTAAAGGTTTAAAACTGGTTTTAGGATGAATAGATTAACTTTGCATGACGTTTACATTCCCCCGCCTGTGTCACAAAGGAGAAATGTCAAGGGTCAAGTCATAATGGCCGACCCTTCGGAATTGAATCGCTAATTAGATACGAAAATCACGAGCATAGAGTCATTGGTGATTTTAAATCACGCTAATTAACCGCCATAAAATGCCCAAGCTTTGAGAAATTAACCACATAGTCAAGCATAATTTGCATAATACGGACAGGACAAAGAAATTTGCGACACTGTCAATTACAACTTTAACTGGTAAACAGTTTTTGAGAATTTACAGTATAACTTGTGGTCGAATTGTTTTCCTGAATATTACAGAAAAAATAGAGCAATTTATCATCATAAAAATCAAAATTAAATTATTCAATTACATGTAGTTTTATCCGATTAACCCATACCATCCGCTTACCTATATACAAAGGAGAACTACTGGCGGGAACACTGTCGTCGATAAGGCTCACACCGACCGTGTACAGCGTAGTACCTCCCAGACCGTGAAGTAACTGTCCTAATATCAGAATATACAAATAATGCTGTAACTCAGATTCATCATCACAGTCGGATGTTCTATCTGAAAGAACAAAATAATAAACAATAAACATATACACCGTGAGAAGGTGAGGAGCGACAAATTAGTCGTTGTAGAAAGGTAGTCGCTATATACGGAAGGTCAATCGAAAAGACTGGGCTGTTTTAATTCAAACAAGGAAAATAAGCTTTAATGCACAAAAAGAATACCATGAAACAATGAATAATAATCTGAAACTGACAAACTTGACTGTAATGATATTCTTCATTAAACCCTCACGGTTGCGCGTTTTCACGCATCTCCCTAATCTGTTTGATTCCGCGTTTTTACGTCTGTGACTTATTAGCCCTCATATCTTTTTTTTCCAAATAAAATGGAAGTTTTGTTATAAATGATAATATACCTCAATTTTTCTATGAAATGACCTTAAAAAGGGAATTATTTTCCTTATAACCTGTATGCAAACAGTGTTCCAGTTTAGACAAGGGGGGTATTAGATAAAGGGTTAAAAAGGTTCCAAGATGAACACTTCTCTCATCAGGAGACCATCTTCTAGAGTATGTACCTTTTTACATAGAAATTATGCATGGATTTATGAGCCGAAATGACCATCAGAAATAATTACATGTGGCAGGCAGTGTTCTGACAACGATCACGGAAGAATAAATAATGCATTAATAACAAAATACAGCAAAACCTAAATGTTAATATCAACATTAGGACATGAAATGTTGATAAAGAAATGGTAACAATATCAAGTTGAAATATAGGGGCACACCTCAATATCACGACCACTCAATTCGACTGTTTTTTTTCCAAAACATCTTCGATATTTTCATTGAAATTGAATTGGCGGGCAGCAAAACAATGAATAATGTAAATAATGAAGCGGCGATGATGTGTCATCTTTACCAATTAAGGCGGTAAGACATCATCAATTATTGATAACTCGTAGACAGAGAAGTCGGGATAATTGAACAAAAACACTTGTAGACCATCATTCACAAGGGGATAGTGTTTATAACATGGCGACGTAGAACGCAATTTTGTCATTATTTCACCAGAGTAGGGTTTCCATTAGCGACTGTCTTTGGCCTTTTGAGAGTACAACAATGTCTTTATAAGAGGGTTTTTCTGATATTTTGAATTTTTGATAAAACATCATATAATCTATTTACGCCAATATAAATCATTAAAACAAAACGAACAAAGATGCGAGCGGAAGAAACATCATTTCGTTTTACAAGATTGTCAGAAAGACGCGGGCCCATATGAGTAAAAATCCATAGCAACGCCCCTATGTTACCACATTTCCACATTTGTAGGCATATTCGAAGACAGAAAAGAGTTCTATGCAACACATACCTTCAGTACTACATGATAATGCTATATTTTGGCCCCATTCGTATTTTCCTGATGTAAAATGCGGCATCGCCATTACGAACGACCCAACCGCCATTGTTAAACACGCGTAGGCCAACCATTTTGCTTTCTTCCGGCCCGATCCCATGAAACTTATAAATATTCCTAAAATGGCGGCCGATAAATCGTAGGAACTTGATATCATGCCTACACGACTGCTTGGCAACTGAAAGCGCCTCTCAACTGACGTTGTACTGACGTTGTTGATTCCATTGACAACGAATCCTGAAAATAACACGGTACTTGGTTTTTAACTCTATCCCTACGCATTGCGTATGTGTATACCTCAAATTATGTGTATATCAACTATCTGTTCGTGAAGTAAGACAAAAAGTCATACATTGCTGAGGCTATTAAAATCATTCTTAGTTCAACAAACCACATAGCTTAAATACATAGAGAAATGTATTGTACATTGTACACTTAGAGTACAGGCAAAAAAAAATTGCGAAATATATTTTGTTGATACCGAACAATTGTTTGAATGTTAAAGAAATTAATTAGGAGAGTCAATAGTTCATTACGAAAGAAACTGAAATGAATGGGACGACACTAAAAACAATAAAATCTGCCACGATCGATATCTAGAATTAAAGTTTTCGTATAATAAAAAAATATACAAAACTTTAATGATATCGATGGTCGGACAAGACATATTGTATACACACCTTGAGCCATAGAAAAGAAACACAAAAACACTAGCAGACATTTCGGATTGTTGCAGTTCTGTAAAAATGCTGGACGACATGACCAATACCCACATCGAGTGTCTGGGTCTTCCTCTTCTGGGAGTGTCTATAAATAGAATTAATGTCCATAAATAGAAAAATGTCTATAAATAAAAAATGTTCAAAAATAGAAAGATGTCCATAAATAGAAAGAATGCCTTTCAATAGAAAAATATCTAAATATAGAAAAATGTCTATAAATAGTAAAATGTCTACAAATAGATAAAACATCATTGTATTGAATTATCAAACAGGTGTTAAGAAATGTAATAAAGGTTCGTTTGTAATGCAGTTAGCTTAAATTTAAAAAAAACATCGATAAAAATTAGATAATATGACAAAAATCATGCCGTCTGAACATTGTCTGTTATTAAAGTGATAACAATCTTCATTTACGAAAAATGTACGTGTTGTTTAATATATACACAATGATGCCGGTAAGGATGTATACATATAGACTGTGTTTGCCATAATACAAAAAAACGCACTTTGAGGGTAGGAGTGATCATACCTTTTCTTTATACATGACGTCACCGTCGGTGTATCCATTTTGACGTGGAGAAGACGTCGGCGGAGTCTGGAATGAATTGTTAGGCTTATCAGTGGTAAAATCATCCATAATGTCAGAATCACTGGACAGGGCCAAGGGTACCAACTCGTCGTCACTCGCGGGTCCGCTCCGCCGGTGGTGTAACTTAGAAACCTGAAATTGAGGAAAAAAGTCGAAATCAAAAACTAGGACAAATTGTACGGCGAGAAAAAAACCAGGTCAAATGGAACGTCACAAATTAGATCAAATTGTATTTCACAAATAAGGACAAATCTTACGTCACAAATTAGAACAAATAATACATCACAAATTAGGACAAATCCTACGTCACAAATAGAACAAATGATACTTCACAAATTAGGACAAAAGGTACGTCACAAATTAGAACAAACGATACGTCACAAGTTAGGGCAAACGATACGTCACGAAGTATGACAAATCATACGTCACAAATTAGGACAATTATTAATCTGGAATCCGTTCTTCTTTGGGACGTAAATAGATTACCTATTCCGTATTAATCAGATAATTTGTTAGGAGTCTAACAAAAAGCCAGTGTCATTTTTGCGATTTCCAACTTCAACAAGGGTGGAGTAAGACCCCGAAAAACATGTGGATAGAACCACCCAACTTCCGTTAGTTAGTTGAATATCCTCCTCACAGTCATGTGAAATTTTGTCCCCGGATATGATTCGAACTTACAACGGCGAGGGGCTAAGATTACTTGTCAGAGACGTTATTAATCGACAGTATTTGAAACACAACAAATCAAAACAAGACGCAATAATGATTACTAGTATTCTCATCAAATCTTATTTTATCGAGCGAGCTGAGAAGCACTTTTGCTGTTTTTATGCAAAACTGCAAAATTGCCGTGAATAAAATCGGTCATGAGATGAGGAAAACAAGATTAATTCTACATTTATCCATAATTTATCGAAACTGTTTCCGGTCTCGATTAAATTACAGACTTATTTTTTACTTTCAGATACAACAATGCTTTGTAGTATTTAGCTGGGAATGTGTGTTACAGATGTAAGGGCACAACTTGATTGATAGACGCAACATTTATAAGACATACGACAACTTGCAGGTTATTTTCGAACTAGAATTCACATTTTCCCAAGCCAAAAACGTGTAAATTGCTATCAAATGTCAGCGTTCATCGTTTTCTCGTCTTCTCGAGAGAAAGGGGAGAATTCAATGACAGGACATTGGCGGCTGAATGTGTAGGATACATCAATACATGTCAGAGCAAACGTGTAATTGACATTGATGTACGCCATTACAGCGAGCGTCTATTAACCCGCAAATATACGCTGATGGAACAAACTGTAGGTTTCGTTTCTGCCCAGTGCACAAAGGTGAATCATGAGTAGAGTCTACAGACAAGAAAAGCCTTTTTTATCCAGAGAGGTGCGAAGTTATTTAAGCCTCAATTTTGATGGAACCGATTCAGGATGACCTAAAATGGAACCCGGTGGTTGTCAGGACAGTTTTGATCAAAGAAGGGACGGGGGGGGGGGGGATAACGAAGGAATGTACAGTGCAACCTCTCCAAAGCAACATCTAGCTTTGGGAGGAGTAGCAAAGGTATGTTGTTGTTGAGAGGTAAAATTTATAGTAAAACCGTGCAGTGGGAAAGAATCACTCTGTTGTTGAAGGGAAGTTGTTGCTCAAGAGAGGGACGCTCTGGAGAGGTTATACTGTATCTACAATCGGAATACGACATTGCGACAATTGTTTGGTATGTATACATTCCGTTTATTCAGTGGTTGTTACTGTCACCACGTTTCAATGTTAAAGTCATATTGCAAGTTACATACCACAGTATCTACCATCATTATAACTTTAACCTATTCTGTTTGTTTTAATGTCAAATGTTCTACCATCTCAATACATTTTCAACCTCTAACAACCCTTTCCTCCCCTCTCGCCCCCACACTTGGAACACCTCTGTCTGATTGGTTACTTTATGACAGTACGAAAAAGTGAAAAGAACAAAACAGAATCAATCTCGAACGCTAAACACGTTTGAAAGTCTGTAATTATGAGAATGATTCTTAAGAACGAGTACCTAGTGTTGAAAAAATAGTAGCCGAAAACCGCATTACCCTACACTTATGTACGACGGGCGTAATTCTCAGTTACGGAAATGCCCGAGTTTTTACGAATGCCTATCGCTCCCACACTCGGAACAGCTCTGTCTGGTTGGTTACATTTAGACAGTACACAAAACTGAATGTACGAGGCGTATTTCTCAGTTACGGAAATGCCCGATTAGTTACGATTGCTTTTCGCTCTCACGTTCGGAACGCCTCTGTTTGGTTTGGTTACTTTCTGACAGCATGAAAAAAATGAAAAGTACAAAAGGCAGCCGAATAGAAACAAAACCGGTCTCCGTTCCACAGTAGTACAGCGATAATGATTACTAAATTTAAGTTGTTCAAAACTCGTATGAAACAAAAGGGATCAATCGGAAGGGAGTTACGCATGTGTAAACAACAGAATACACACCCTCGATGGGATATAGAGAGAAAACAAGTATTGTTTTGCTTTTGAAAATGAATGGAACTTCATTAATTGAGCAAATGCACACTTGACTGCTTAACCAAAGGCTAACAATAGAAATACTTGAAACGTACTTGATCCGACACTAATTGCCCGGATCAAATATCAACCGCGATACTTAAAACAGTCAGACATATCAACAGTGCTCACTTACAGCATAATTATACAGAGGCGGGTTCAGGGGGAGGGGCACCCGGCGCGTGCCCCTCTATAAAAGTTCCCGACCCATGAATAGAAATGAAATTTCCGCACCCTGTCTACTTTCCTCAATATTACGCCCCGCCCCCTCTAAACTGAATTCCTAGATCCGCCTCTGCAATGAATTGTGTTCGTTTTGATTATCATTCGCGAATAAATCACACATATAATCCTACCACATAATTATGTTTAGACCTCCCTATCTATGGGGGAATCAAGTCTCATAGACTCACATCAGGTACTGATTTTAAATAAGTTAACTTTATTTATATCTAACACATGAGAACTTTATATTTTCTTGATTTTTACTGTTTCACTTAACTTAACTTGAAGAGATTTTAATCCAAATCAACATCAAATTATGCATGAAACACATTTACTGCTAAATTGAAAGCAAATATAGTCAAACTAGTGAGCAAAGGCCACCCTATGGAAAATATTTAGTACATAATGTGGCCTTTATTTACAGGTGGCCTGTATTCAGGTCATTTTGATCTTAATTATCAATGATTGCTTTTAAAAGAATGGCATTTATTCACAGGGCGGCCTTTATTCAGAGGTGGCTGCTAGCACAGGATTGACTGTAGTCTGAATTAAATGAATATCGAGCCAAGTCCCTCAAAAATACGGACGTACGGAGTTTGTCAAGTCAATTACGTACAGTTCGGTTTCAATGTCCAAACAAATCTCACTTAGCATCCACTTCAACATTACGATTTCATCAAGATAACCACTTAATTCTTTTAGCACATCCTCTCAATTTCATCTTGACGAATGAACCAAACTCTATGATAAGACTAATTGTATTTTTACACAGAATCTAAATACAGATAAAGCTGGTCCGGAATTGTCATTTAACCTTTCCTTATCTGTAATTTTCATAACGTGACGTAATATGTTGATTCAATAAAACATTAACCAATTTTGTTTCGTTGAAAAATCCATATAATGAGGAACGTTCGCAAATAAATGCACTTTGCATGAAGGCCTTATATGTTTGTTACAATTTAGGAAATTGATTATACATATTGTTGGCTAACTTGCTGTATCACTCGACACATCTCGTCCTTTTTCGGTCATTTCCGTTCAGATTAATATATACTGGTGTCACGGAGAATAGCGATTTATGCCGAGGTTTTCCGAATGTTGTTGCGCGTCTAATGCATGCTGATTTTGTAAAACTTATCAACATGTAAATAAAACATCAAGTGTGTGCGTAAACTGGTTCCCGTTCCGTGTTGCAATGTACCAAAGGGTTTTGTACAGACAAGTCACCGGGAACCAGCTTAGTGCTTGCGACTCCAGGCGTTTGAAACGAAATATTCACCACACGTATAATCATTTTGCACTCAAACTTTCGATAAGCACCAGTATCTGCGTTATGTAAACTGTAGACATTCCATGGATGACAAATATCATGGATAAATTATTAGCTCTAAGACGATCTAAACATTCCATTAGGCGTATCACGGTCACACATTCAGTAAACAGTAACTGTCATTTATATAGTACCACATGTACATTGTACATTGCAACCTCTCCAAAGCAACATCCTTTGGGAGTGGCAAAATGATGTTGTTGTTGTTGTCGAGAGGTTGTTGCTCTAGAGAGGTTAAATTAATAGTCATATTGAATTAGATAAATCTATAAATTTGCTTATGGTTAAAAAATCGCGCAATGGGGAAAATCAAGCTGTTGTTGAAGGGAGGTTGTAGCCCAAGAAAGGGCCGCTCTGGAGAGGTTGTACTGTTTAGGTATTTGGTGTTAGATTTAAAATACTTCAGTTATTGTTAGATAAATTCTACCAGAAAATCTTGACTTTTTGAAAAAAATGATTTATGAATATCACGTTTTTTTGGTTTTTTTTTTGCTAATTGGCAATATTACTAAAAGAACTATAATGTGCAAAGTAAACAAAGGTATCAAGATCGAATTTAAGAATATTACACTGCAATAGTTCGCTGTGGATTTTATATACATATTTATTTCGTATTATATTACAATGATCAGTAAGATATGACGCATTGTAATCTACACAAAACTAAAACAAGAACATTTGTTTACAATTAAACACGGTCATTAGTTCATATTTCGTTGCATGATATTTTAATGTTTAAATTGATGCATTTTCAAACAAGAAAATCCTTTGGTTCATTAACACCGGTACAACCTGCTCTATGTGACGACACGTTCTTTTTAAGTACAACTCGGCTTTAAATACCAGTAGATTTATTTCCAATTAAAACACATAAAGGCGTTTTGATCTCATCATAAATATCTCGTTGGTAAATGAACGATAGATCAGGGTCCGTATTCACAAAGCATCTTAAGTAATTTTTTAATTTAAGTAATATTTTTCCTTAAATTCGAGTTGTTCCTTAACTCTTTATATAATATAAAGGAGGAAATCACAATAATATGATTTTATCTTTGTTCTAAAGATGCCAATTATGAAAATGATAATCTTTTCACACTTTTGATGACTGGTTTACAACCTTTTACCATGAAAAAAAATTACACTTAAGTAAAAACTTCGACTTAAGTTAATGCTTTGTGAATACGGACCCAGCTTTCCCTAGCTGTCACTCACTCGGTGCGCATGATTTTTATGCGGACACACGTACAACGTTTATACTATTTTAAAACTAGTTCCCGTTTCATGTCGCGGTGCAAGTCTTAGAAGTCTATCATGTAAGTTCAGTTTCCACGAGTACTTTTAGTACTTTGATTATCGCATAGTAATCAATTAGGGTTACCCTCAAAATTTATCTTGACATACATTTAACGACTACTCGTGAATCTAATCTATTCTTTCTTAAATGTGTATTGATATACAAATGTATTGAACCGAATTTTCAGAATAAAGGTCAAATGCGTATAAAAGGTGTATGTATGTCACTTCCATTTACGGCCGTGATCATAAAATTTCTGAATATCATAAAGTATTATCTAAAGATAGCATTTTTCATACCATGTAGGTAAAGCGCCCTTTCTACGGACCAAATAAAGTCGGTTGCATGTAAAGTCCGGTATACCGTGATTTCATTCGGTCGACTTTTGTTCACAGGTTTAGTTGTGCGTCGTGTAATATCATCTACAAATTACATCTTTTCACATCACGCGCATCCAATTACAGTTTATTTCTACTGTAATTTGTCTACCTCAGAAACTGAGATAAAAAAATAACTTTTTTATGTTTTATAGGTCAAGTGCTAGTTTTTAGAACACTTATATTTTTGGCTTCATACTGTTGGATGCATATAATGTATATTTTTTCCTCGACGTTGAATAGAAATTTAAATGTCAATAAGAAAATGAACAGAATCACGGATGCAATGTGAGAAATTCCAGATGTATATCTCACAAGTAAATATAAATTGAAAATTCCAGACCAAAATAGCCATCTTTTATAAAACTGTGTTCTGTATACAGTTAAACCTGTATGCAAAGACCGATGTACATGTATAATAAAACAAGGTCTTTGAATACGACTGGTCTTATATTGAACAATTATATAAATAAATGCGGTCTAGATATTGACCTGGGTATAGTCAAAGTTTGGTTTCAAATATAATCTTGCAATGAACTAAAATTTTATTCTAAAAATTAAGTAATACATTAAAAACTATTTTTTAAATCTATATGTACATTTTTAGTTATGTTCTACTGAACAGAATAATAAATTATTTATTTCCTACCAAAAATAGGAAAGTAAAATAGTGTTACCTCATTTTGATCGGTGCAAAGTACACCATTCTGTTTTAAATCCATATTTTTTCACAGTCGTGTTAATTTCACGTAACCGTGACGTGCACGCCTCCTAGTTCCTTTTGTATGTATAAAATTCCTTTAAGAATGAAATCACATTCTGATAAACGTACACGTATATTCTCAATCATAAACTAAACTATATAGTCTTAACACATACGTTACAAACGTTGAATAAAACCTTATGTCAATACGCAAAGTTTTATCGCTGAACAAACTGGCATTGTAAAGTACTATATATACTATTAGTCTTGGCGGTTTTAAACCAATTTAAAAAAAAGTCGAACTCCGGCGAGATGACGGATTATTCAGAATGTATTATAAGAAAATGATTAAATAAATAATCCTAGTATATAAAATCATGTCATTCACTCGTTCAAATGGTATAACTTTAATTCCATAAAACACACTAACTCTTGTAAGCGTCTGAAGTCAACTAAAATTAATCAACGTATAAGTGAGTTGACCCAGAAAAGTTATAGTTATGGTCACAGCGTGAAATAAAGCCAGATTTAAAGGGATAGACTTAAAACATTTGAACGCTGAACAGATGAGTCCATTTTAAGGTAAAATTAATATGAAAAGAAACAAACAATGATACGAATTTCGTCAAATATTTTTATTTTAAAAGATACTTGTACAAGAGACTGTCGTGGCTGGAAGCATTAAAATAAAGGAATAAAGGTCAGAATTTAACATATCGGTGGCTATACACAGACACACGAGCCCATAATCTGGTTCCCGATGACTTGTCAGTACAAAAGCCCCATTTGGTGCACTGCAACATGGAACGGGAACCAGTTTACCAATTATTTGAAATGATACTATGAATGGGATGTGCGGATCGATATAAATAGAGTGGGGTCACAGTAAATGCGTTTTGTAACTGGATATTTTACAAATGTGCTTTAACAAATATTAGCTTGATTGTATTATGTCATTCTAATCTTTAAGATCCTAAAAGCATTGTGTAGATAAATATATGCTTAACGTAATATTATGTCAGATAATTATATTTGTAGACCTTTTGGTATTTACTGTATCTGGATAATGAATATAATGTTATGAACCCTTAAGCATTTTAATTGAATGGTATTGTCATAATCAATGTTGCAAATTTATTGAACATCAAAAATGACCCGTTCCTTGTCGATATCGACAAGTTTTCAATGGGTAATTTATTACCTACATGTCAGAAAAAACACGTACAGAATGACTGTTCATTAAGTATTTGAAATACTTCACAGCGGGAGAGGTGACAGGACTAAATACCATTCATTGTGTAGAGAAAATTGTTTCGGACCCGCCCACACGCTTACATATGTGTCAAGGTATTCCCTAATACAAAGACGTTCCATCGACGAGATAGGCTATTAATATTTGACTATAGTCCAACAACTTGATTTATGTCTGCCATTTGTATAATTAAAGCCCCTTCACGATCTCAGTTCACAATGAAATACAGTAAAACGTTTGGAAATACATAATGTGGCCTTTATTGAGAGGTGACCTTCATTTGGAGGTCATTTTGTTCTAAACATTAAAAGTGATGTTTTTTTAAAGAATGGCCTTTACTCACAGGGTGGCCTTTACTCACAGGGTGGCATTTACTCATAGGGTGGCCTTTACTCACAGGTTGGCCTTTACTCACAGGGTGACCTTTACTCACAGGGTGACCTTTACTCACAGGGTGGCCTTTACTCACAGGGTGGTCTTTATTCGGAGGTGGCCGTTAACACAGGTTTGATTGTATCCTTAATACAAAACTGTATCGCAATTGGAGTTTATGGATACCGAATGATTATGTTAAGATATATACGTAAAGAAATGGTATTTTGCAGTACGCTAAATTATAAGTAAACAGGCGTTTATTTCTCAACGCCCACAAAGTAGAATTAAGCGGTTGTTTTGATTTGTAGGCTGGCGTATGTGTTGAAATTGGATCCATCTTTCGCATTTGCTAAACGCCTGTATTGGATATAAAAATCAACACGAATCTAATATAAATCTAATATAAATGTTAACAATGTTTAAGCATTACGTCTGTGATATCGCAGGGCGCATGTAACATAGATGACACGCATTTCAGCTTAGTAAATATAATGTACAAAGTATTCCTTTTGAACATGGACCCTCCAATGTAGAGGATAAATAATAATGACCTTTATATACAGTTGTCCTTTATTCAGGGATTGATTTATATCTTATATCAAAATATGG
Source organism: Lutraria lutraria (assembly GCA_964023205.1). NCBI lineage: Eukaryota > Metazoa > Mollusca > Bivalvia > Venerida > Mactridae > Lutraria > Lutraria lutraria. The sequence continues at coordinate 12,206,817 of OZ026850.1, read as the reverse complement.
TTACCAGAGAGTGGTCGTTGTTTAGGTAGAACTCTATTCACAGATGAGTGTTGAATCAAGTTTGATTGCGTACAATATTTCCGTCCGTTTGATTGAGGTGCGAAATCGCCTGACGTGTGCCGAATGGTACGAACTGGGAATTTATCGCGACTGAAAAGTCTAAATGCCGTTCTCCGGTCTTTCCGATACCCGGAACTGACCACAAAACGCCTGGAAGTATAGACGACTTCAAATATTTCGATGTTCAATTGCCGGTAAACAAGTGAGGTTTTTGGATGGCTTTCCATACTAATTACTATAGAAAAGGTCATTTGAGGTTATTACCAAATATTACCACGGTGAAAGGGCGGAAGTATTTCCGCGATCAAGACCGAAAAATAGTTCCATCATTTTATGACCATTTTATGAACATAATTATACAGCCTAAAAGTTTCTACTTAGGGCGTTCTCTCTTTACACACATTTATCAAATACATAAAATAGTTTTTTTGAAAATGTCAATGAACGCAATTTTGACGTAAGAAGAAAAAATATATTATCCGTTAATTGCATTACGTTTGTTGTCGAATCTTGATATCGAGTACAGAGGGTAAATATGTTATATCTGACGCTGAATTGAAACGTGAAAATGAGTTAAGATTGTTTTGAGTGTGTCTAGTTATGATCAGAATCAAATAACATTCATGGTTATTTTACAAGCCGACTTGTCATTTAACACTTACATATGGATCAGCCAGTTCATAACTTATAAATACAAATGCACACTAATGGTACTAGTATTATCCCAAACACAATAGCTGAATTTGGCAAAATGCACGACAGCTAAGAGGTTCGATCCCCATACCGGCTATATCTCGGTAAGCACAGCCGTACCGGATGTATACGGCACATGGTCCTTTAACTACAACCAGTCGATATCAATCCGATAGTCTGTAATAGCGAGGTGGTACTCCAGAGGACTGGCTGGTTATTATGCAAACCTAAAATATCGCTGACACACACTGCGGTTCATGGCCTTCGCATGCAAATCACGAAAACCACGCCCTACTAAGTGGACTGGATGCGGTCAATTACAGTCAATTACTCTTAAGGTCATCCCACGGTTCTTATCAAAAACGGTCCACTTAACAGTTCTATACATTCAGTATCCACAATTTAATTAGAGTGATTCTTCTTCAACAACTGACCTTTTGTTCTGGGTGGTCAGTTGTGGTCAATGGTGGTCAGTTATTGAACTTGACGAAAGCTTTTGTACGTAAGTCGCTACAAACGTTTATCAAATTCAACTTTCGACCAGTTTGAACATAAAATGAAATATTGATTTAGAATGGTAAAAACTTCGATACATTAATTAAGTGCTTGACATCGGTCCATTAAGTGCTTGACATAAAAAGAACAAACAAAGCTCTGTACTTTTAGAGCCAACATAATATTATAGATCATGATTCAACGTTGGTATTTTAAAAGGGATTTTAGACAGCGGCTTGTAAAGAATATAGAATAAGAAAATGATTCCGAGAGAAAAAAACACACGATACATGTACTAATATTCTAACCTTCACAAAAATTCTACCTTCCCCCTAAATCCCTAACCACACAAGGCCCAAATATTCCCAAGACATAGGACCATACAAAACGTGGAGGGCAAACCACAGTCCTCCGGATGATACCGTCTTTGAACGGTCCGTGTAGCAAAATTCGTAGGTTTTATACACAGCAAGTACAGTAAAACACCTGAATACCGGACTCCTTCCGGACTGGGTTAAAAGTTCGGTTTTTCAAAAATTCCAGATTTCAGAGAACTTACATTAATATGAATTCCGAAAAAACAAATATGACAATGACATGAAAAAAAATCGTCAGATTTCAGAGAATTCCGGATTTCAGGGAGTCCGGTTAACATGGGTTTTACAGTGTATTAGTAAATCATGTTACAGACTTCCCTTATAAAAGTCAACATAACTTGATGACTTTGTGTCAAATTTTAAGTTAACATTAAAGTGTAATAGTTTATATAACACACTTGGCATTTGATTTGTAACACTGGTTTAAACTGACGTATGCTTGAACTGACATCCATTATAACTATAATTATTGAAGGCGACATTATCTTATTACAATGCAATATTATATGAATTTTGGGTTCATTCGGTGCGATAATAAAACTATGAAGATGAATTACATTTTTATTCATAGGTCGTAAAACATGCTTAACAAAATAGTGAATTTCAATCACACTTAAGTCCTAACAAACTGTATTCTTTATTTCATAACTGTATTATAACTATATTAAATCTACAGAATAGTTTCTTAAGATCAAATAATAAGTTCGCTCTGCTTGGCCTTAATTTTTACCCCTCGTGATATATCTTAAAAGGTAACATAAAATACCCCAGTCAGATCTATTTGTAACTAAACACCTAAAATGAAGTTTTTTTTATATTTTTTCGGCTACAATTTATTACCCTGAATTTAATGTAATCAAATGATGTCGTTTGTCCTTTATCAGATGTATGAACTTTGTTTGATATGATATAAAATAATTTATTTATTTGTTACTTAGAAAACAATATAAAAAACGGAGCACTTGAATCAATAGATTGAACTTAAAATGAATACGCATAGTTCAACCTCTCCAGAGCGACCCTCTCTTGAGCAACAACCTCCCTTCAACAACAGCATGATATTTTCCCACTGCACGATTTAACTACTAAATTAACCTCACTAGAGCAACAACCTCTCAACAACAACATAATTTTGTCACTCCTAAAGGGTGTTGCTTTAAAGAGGTTGAACTGCAACTAGTTTAATGAAATCATGTTCTATTTATAGATTTGATAAACAGAGAATTTCATGTGTTGTTCATTAATTTCATGACAGCTCCATGAAGTCAGGAAATAACTCCAAGAAATTTATGCAGTTTGAATTCCTAGCGGCGCTTACTGTGTACTTGATAAAGCTTTAAATATTACATAAAACAGTTATTTCTGAAATGAATATAGCTTCACGAACGTAAATCCACGAGAATCAAATACAGACGGACGGTGACAGTTTTGGTTCACGTGCGGACTTTGGGGATTTGTTAACTTTCTTACAAATGCAACTAAAAATGACATAAACATGTGACGTCATAATACAATGTACATGTTATTTTATTTTTATTTTCTATTTAGATTTTTAGACTCGTTCGTAAATGTATCCCGTCGATTGATCAGAAAACCGTAAGTAGATAAATCGGTCAAACATTTCAAAATATGTAAAAAAAAAGTTCATTGTGCGTGAAAGCTTTCAATATTTTTTAGCCAACAAAATGGTATTTATTAACGCTTAAATTAAAAAAAGGGAGAAACAGTTTTATTCTAATGTCAATTTAAGTTCAGGACAGCCGTCAGCTATTCAAGTTATCATTTTCTTATTTACTTTTACATTCCATCCACACGTTTGTAATATTTTGATTTAAAAGTAAAAATAAAAATTGCGTCGGTTTATGAGCAAGGGTCATAATTAAAGTAGGTTAAATGAAAAAGGCCAATCGGAACACCCCGGGCTTTTTGCTGATCAACAATCTTGAGTTATCGTTCCTGTCACGCTTAAATCGAATCGTAACTACTCGGGTATTTCCGTAACACTCTTCTCTTTAGACAAACGCCGAGGAGTTCCGATTTCGAATCGTATGTGTGAAACAATAACGATAACTTTTCATCGGAATCGACTAAACGCGTGTCCGAGATAACCGAGTTGTTCCAATCAGCTATCAGGTCGAAAATCTCTCGAATAAAGACGGTGCTGGAGAAGGTCCAGTGAAAAAAAATAGTTGTAGTAGCGTATAGAAATATCATCAGGTTATTTTCATCGGAAAAAACTTCGTTCAAAATGTTAGGTTTTTTCTGGAAATGATAGTGATAAGATTCGGAAGTATTTGTAAGATTTGTTTGCACAGGTATGACATACTAGTCTTGTCACAGACTATAACACGAATATACAACGATACTCTGTAGTATATTCGTCTCTTTGAAGTACATGTTGTACATGTTATCTAAAAACACCACCAGTCGCTTTTAAAATGTCAATTTTCGACCCCCACACACAAAACGGTGCTTCTATGTTAAAGCAGGGTTGGTCGGGGTGACTGAAAACTTCTGTTTATTTGGCTTGACCTAATATTTCGACAGCACCATTTATTCCGTATGGGCCTATTTCACAAGTACACCGCTTGAATCGTTTAAAAGTTTAAAGCTAAAGGGAAATAAACGCGATTAAACTTATTTGAAGACATTTAAGTAAAATAATATTTAAGGTTACTTGTTCGAATATCAAGCATGTAGAATATCAAGCGACACTGTTTATGAACTGAGTGAAATTTCTGTCTAAAACCCAGTGCGCTGATTAGTTTTCTGTTTAGACCCGTTAGATAGTATCTAAGAATCGACCAATTCTAAGGGCACGTTTAGAGAATGAATTTACAATTCTAGAAACAGTATTTATTATACATGGCTTATGTATGAAAACGGACAATTCGCATGTCCAATAATCACAGAGACAGTTTCTGTTAAAATTGAAGCGGAAAATGATCAAATGGATATGAAAGCATAATTGTTTTTCATTTTTTTAACTTTTCTCTAAAAAATCGTCAGATATAGCTTTATACACTTTAAGACATCAAAACGTTTAGAGCGGTACGCATCTTATGTAACAGTTTGGTTCGACGGAAGTTTCGGGTCTGCCTCGGTCGTTAAAGCTGGAAAAGTAGCCTAATGACCCGAGCATTTTTGTGTAACGTAAGACCGCAGTTATAAAAATACGGACTGAGTCAAAAGTCTGGTTTTCTGAGAACTTAGATGAATTCCGAAAACCAAATAAGACAAGAAAAAAATAGTCCGATTGATAACAGTGTCGCTTGATATTCAAAATGCTTATTTAACAATCGTGCGATTTTCCCCCCAAAGAATTCCGGTTTTCAGGGAGTCCAGTCTTCAGGGGTTTTACCGTATAGCGCAACATGAAATTCTGCCAACGGATGTCTAAACACTGACTTGAAATATCCCCGTGAGAGTATAATTATACCCTAAAGAAATTCCTCGGAAATAATAATCAATTTTCTTTCAACTTTTTCAATGTATTAACGTATTGAATTTCAGAACGAAGCATGCAACTTTGGCAGATTAAGCACACGACTCACTTCTGAACGTGCATTGATCGAAAACTGATCTTTACAACAATAGGCTCACGGTTGGTATTTCCGAAAGAAAAGTTCTAGAAAATTGAACTGCGTCCCTAAATGATTTCATGCTGTAAGATCTAATTAACTAAATAGTTAATATGATTAGGGGGGATACTGGAACTATAAAACGTCTATTTACATAAACGAATACTTCTATTATCCGGAGGGGCTCAAACAGTAACAATTACAGTACAACTTGTGTAAGCGGTCGCTTCCTTATTAAGGCCAGCCTGTGGATAAAGGCCATTCTTAAAAAAAACGTGATCGATTACATAGAACAAACTGACTTCAGAATAAAGGTCACCTTTCGATGAATACTACATTTTGTCTATCCCAAGGGTGGCCTTTGTTGACAGGTTTGACAGGTATTTTTTATACCAGTCAGTGTCATTTGACAACTGAGACATTCAGTTCTTGCCAGGAATGCTGACGTCACGATTAAACCTGTGTTCAGAGACCAGGCCCCGAGGTTATAAAACGTGAGTTCGGTCTCCAAGCTCAAAGCTCAATTCATTCTCAAAGTATTATGGTTAAAAAAATAGAGCTGATTAATGTTTAGATACATATACAGACCAATTATGGCATCAGACTAATGCATACATAATATTATAATTGTCTGATCATAATTAACTTAGAAACATTAGAAGACAAAATATGAGATTTGAGCTCGGAGACCGAACTCTAGTTTATAACCTCGGGGCCTTGACAGAAAAATAAGACACGTGGTCTTTATGTGCGGTTGGTCTTTGTTCAAAGGTTACTAAATTTAATTTTACGTCTATAATTGTTGGTCAGTAATCTGTCATTGTTTACTCAAGTCTGTCTGTACGATTCACCAGTTATTCTAGAAGCATGCACTAATCATATCGCTACAAAACCTCCAGAAAGCAGACACGAAATTGTGGCCATCTCTTTAGCAATAACCAATCTGCAACAACAGCATGATTTTTCCCACTGCACTATTTAACTATTGATTTAACCTCTCTACAGTAACAACCTCTCAACAGCACCAAGTTTGCTACTCCCAAAGTGTGTTGTTTCGAAGATGTTGTACTGTACTTCTGATATTAGCCGTGCCTTTTCCCTTGTTCAACGTTTAAAAAACATACAACTCGCTGATAAGTCAATGGTAAATGGTTTATTTGTTTTACATCGATTCCAAGTTGAGATGGAAATTAATCATGCATTCAAAGATAAGTGAAAACTATTATATTAAAGAATTATATTTATCGAGCGCACAAAATGTACAGAATATCAAGATGGCCAACTAGCCAAATAAAGTGCAACGTCTCCAAAGCAACATCTTCTGGTAGAAGCACTCGTGTGTTGTTGTTGAGAGGTTGTTGCTCAAGAGAGACAAAATAGAAAGTCAAACAGTACAGTTGGGAAAAATCCTGATGTTGCTGAAGGGAGGTTATTGGTCAAGAGGGCCGTTCTGTAGAGGTTGCACTGTATGATAAAGTTATTCTCAAATTTCTTCAATTGACCATAGATCATACTTAGATATTTATGTCTTCTTTTCATTTTAGATAGAGCAGTAAAAAATCATATCATAACGTGCTCGAGATCAAACTGGTTCCCGTTGACACTTCTGAACAAAGCCTTTGGTACCCTGCAACATCGAACGGGAACCAGTTTATCTACAGAAGTTTTTTGAGGAAATTTTGCAGTCAGAAACTCGTATTGTACATATTAACCGTTCAATATATGAATCATTGAATGAAAACCAGACAATGAAATGTTTTCATAATTATAATACTTTCCAGAAGATATCCAAACGAGAAAATTCCGAAAGATTAGCAGAAACCTATAATTATCTATAATTACGATAATAAATGACTAAAACCACGAACCAGAAAGAGAGAAATGACAGAAAATTGGATAAACTAGATCTAGTAATGTTTGCTTAGATAGTTTAACTTCAGAAGTTAAGTAAGTAGCGCAATTCTTCGAACAACCACACCAGTTTACCAGAATGGATCGGTCCGGGCGCAACACTGTTTTTAATAGAAGACGAGTTCATTTTCGAAATACAGGATAAGCAGATGAATGTACTAAAAAGCAGACGAGCTCACAAATGTCTTATTGTAACATAAAATCGACAGTTAGTAAGCGTGGGAGAAACACATTAAGATACTTTTTGTTAAAGCGTTAGATGAATTTACGGACACACTGAAGGCTGTCAGAGAAGGTTTCACAATACGATCATGTGTGTGAAATATATCGAACCATCTTCTTATATCAGAGTCGGAATCAGACATGGGGAGAAGATACAGACAATATAATCATATTCAACAGACAATATCAACACCATAAATCAAATAAAAACAACAGCACTCTGTAAGAATCCTATGTTGCTTCACGCCCCCTACTTGTCCTGTATACGATCTTGATCAATACAGCCGTATCTATTCCAACGGGTCGATCATGATTATTTGCCTACAAATACAGGCAGTGTAAAGATAAACAGAATTAATGTAGCGGAGAGGTTGAGAAATGAGAAAGAGGGTGAGAGAGAAAGCGTAAGTGAGAGAGAGAGAGATGAGGGGTGGGGAGAGGGGACTGACATAGAGGAAAAAAGGAGGGGAGAAGGCGATGTGAGGGGGGACGGGATGAAGAGGGAGTGAAAAAGACAGGGGAGTGTAAGAGGTAAAAGGAAAATGGGGGACATTTCATTAAAGAAGGAAAGCGGGGGGGGGGAGAAAGAGACAGAAAGCGGGGCCGAGTGTTAAAGGTAGTTGGACAGCGGATGGAATGTTAGGAAGGGAAAGAGTGGGGGGGGGGGAAGGAGTGAGTGTGAAGGAGGGGGGGTGAGATGGAGAATAAGTGAGAAGAAAGAGGGATTGAAAGTATTGGAGAGGAAGGGAGCAGCTAAGGAAAATGGAGAGGCTCAGGGAGGGGGGATATGGCGGCAACAGTGGTGATAGAAAAGAAAAAGAGACTGCGGTACAAAGAAAAAGATTTTATTTGCTCACGAGTATTAAAGACTTCAGGAGAAGCTTTATTGTGATGTTTTAGTGAAAGTTTAACGTTCTGTCGATCAATTAAATACGGAGAGAGATTTCTTAAACACTCGTAAATACGAGTATAGGTTAATTCTATCGCCGGGTTTGATATGCAAAACATTCAAATTCAAGGGCAGATAACTCGAGATCAGTGACCCCCAATAGTTTCGCTTAAAATGTTTCTATTATCATATGCTATGACGGCATTTTAACCAGTGCTAACTTTCCCTTCCAGAAGTAGCTGGCAACTACTCCAAATATGGAAGAAAAATGACGGGACTAAAAAAAAACCCAGATCTAGCCCACTAACCACTGGAACACAGTCGCGGCCTGTCGAATATATTTAAAGCCCCATTAGCTTTTTAAATTAAGCAATACATAACAAAAAATGTAATGATAGTAAAATATAAGAAACATATTTTATTTGCTTTAAAATATATATTTACACAATGTCATTTAAGCCACATCTCGTAGAAATGTCGTCAGACGCTTTTTTCTTATTTTTTTGCAATATCATTGAGAAAAATACTGTGCTATATTTCTATATGTACTTCGTGACTAAAAAAGAAAATTTCGGAATGTTTTTATTGCAAGTAAAAGTCAATTTCACCGATAAGATATCTTTCTAGGTAAAATAAGACCTACTTTAATTTTAACATCCAAAATGCTAATGGGGCTTTAATATAAAGACCACCTTTACGACGAAAGAATCGGTCTTTTAATAGAGATGATCCCCTCATCATGTTTAAGTACAGGGTAACCTCTCTACAACAACACCCTTTGGGAGAAGTTTGTTTTGTTTATATCGAGTCAGAGTCATACGAGGAGGACAGTTCACCTAACCATCATTCCTGAGAAGAACCAGTACTAGACTCCCATCCTCTGTAAGTAACTGCCTACTTTCTCACATATAGAGACATGGTCGGTAGCAGGGCTCGAACCCACGACCCTCTATCAGTAAGAGGTTACAGTGATTAAAAGTCACTCGACCACGGAGTTGGGAGAAGCAATGTATGTTGTTATTTAGAGGTACTTCCCGTCTAGAAAAATTGAATTAGGTAAAGGTAAAATTAGGCTGTTGTTCAAGGGAGGGTATTGCTCAAGAGAGGGCCGGTCTGGACAGGTTGCACTGTACAGCAGAAATGCAGGTATTGAAAGCTGGTCCAGGAATAAATGATTGGTATAATGAAGCGGCATAGGTTTTAATCAAGTATATGATCGCAAAGAGGCGTTTTCCTGCAAATACAATAATGAATTATGTTCTACGTATGCAAAGTCTCGAAATATTATTTTATAACGCTGAATATTTTCAACAAGTACAGATCTAGAAATGCATAATTAAAGGGGCATACACTACAACTTGGTGCATCTAGAATCAAGGCAAAATGATGATAAATTAGAAGCTTGTAAAGAAAAAAACCGACGAAGAAAGTTTCAGCCAAAATTTCATCCAATTAAAAATAAAATCACAAAAAATATTAGTTTCCATAAAAGGTCGGAAGCTCTTAGGACTTTGTTGTACAATTTTTGGGTGGAAGTGATTTATCCTTCATAGCTACGATGTTTGTGGCTAGTACCTAAACTAGTCATTTTATGACCAAAGTTCTTCATGCAATTATCAATTATATATTGTTTTACATATACATCTAACACATTTTTACACTTTCACAGAATGTTTGTCAGTTGTAGGGTATGCCCCTTTAAGTACTAAGTGTGAGTGATCATATAAATCATGATGCTTCCATGAAATACTAGTATAATAAATGAATTCAATGTGACATTAAGCTAGCGCCCCAATATACCTTATGGCAATTCATAAAACACTAAAATTATGTTTCATGCATTTGACGTAGACGACAATACAATTTCAAACCACATAATTTGTCACCCCAAAAATGGATTACTGTCAACTTGATCGAGCAACATGTCATAACAATCATCATAGATCAGTTCTTACGAGGCACTAATCGTAACTACTCGGGCATTTCCGTAACTGAGAAATACACCTCGTGAATAAGTATACAATTATAGGGTTACAAATTTTAGTTAAGCGGTTTCCGGTCACTACGTTTCAAACACTATAAAGGTACTCGTTTTCAAGAATCATTCTCAGAATTACAGACTTTCAAATGTGTTTAAATCGTTCGCATTTGATAAAATGGGCATCAAGTTTCCATTGAAAGAGAAACATGTTGTTTCCATTGTTTGATACCCAGGGTCAGCCATGATGGAAGATAGCATGTGAACAACAACAACAAAATGGCGGGCCTTTCTATTATATCCGATGCACTTTTCTTTAGACAAACGTCGAGGAGTTCCGACTGATAAGGCGCAACATATTTCTTTTCAAAACCGGAACTTCTATTTGACAGGCTGAATTTAGTATATATTTGGCATTAGTCTGTGGTCATATACATCAAATTGTCAGAATATATTCCCCTCGGAATCATTTAGGCGCGCCAATTGATGGAAAGCGTTTGAAAGTCGGTGTTTTACTTACATCGAAGAATCGAGCGCAACTGACGTAGAAAGGAGACACAATGCCATAAAAGAACAATTGAACACTTCCTATCATTAATCGATGTTAAGTACGTCTCATTGACAGTTTTAAGTCTTAATCTAAATTTATTCGCTCAATAAAGTCATACAAGTTATAAAATTGACATAAATCTACAACATTCATCGTCTGCTAACCAAACTCATAGTTTTTTTTCAAGATAACCCCTTGACGTCGCCAATTTAGATACATCTAGGGTTCAGCGCAACAGTGTTGTAACTCATATTGAAATAAGAACAAGTTACGACAGTGTTGCGCTGAGCCTTCGACATGTACGTTTTCCAGTATTTTTTTTCACTGAGATTTAATTAACGTCACATCAATAACCAGGATCAATCGGCGACTCTCTAGCTTCTAACGATGGAGAAAGATCCCTAACCCTAGGTTAACACCCGGATGGGACCACCGAGAAATCTTGCCCCATTTGGGACTCGAACCGCCACATCAGTGAGGGCCTCAGTGTGACTAAAAGGAATCAGAGACCATAACCTCTCAACTTGGGAGCCCCTCCCAGCCCCAATCAGCCCCCACCACCATCTTAATATGTACACGTAAAAGCTAGAGATGTTTTCAAGGGCGTAAAATCATGATATAAAACACAAGAACCAAGAAAAAGTTGCCAACAAACTTGCTCCACTTTGACATTATGACATTAACAAAATCTTTACATCAGAGAAAAACATCTTACTTGTAGTCTGCCTAGTCAAGTTTCAGAATATTACATAAAGAATAGAACCGCAAACTTTCTTCACTTGCACACCAGCTTGTCTTGTACCGGACAACAAGAAGAAATGAATCCCTCCTCTTAAATTCACAAAATTTCACGCCATATGGCCGGAACAACAGGGCGAAAGTGGGCGATGGTATACGCCCAACTTCGTTGATTTGGTAACATGCAACCACGTTGTCAGATAAAGTACGAGGACTATGACACAGAGCAGAATTTCCATGACGGTTATAGCTTCTTAATCATTTCTAAGTACATTTTTAAAACAAATAATGTAGTATAATATTTAGACATGCGTTTCACGGTGTAAGATAATACGCTTAGAGTTTTTATTACGACACAATGACAAACAAACACGTGGGTATCCGGTTATATTTTTAAAGGCTGAGAAATGAACACTAAAATCTTTATTCAGTGCCCAGTTCTTAGATTTCAACAATGGAATGCTTTGACTCATTGACAAATATTTTAATAAAATTCACCAGATTTTGGTTGCCCTTTTTACGAAGATCTTAAAGTCGCACCAACAGACAGGGTCACTATCGTTCTGTTTCCAAAGATTGCCTTGTGTGATGTTGGATTCGGACAGATAACGATGAGGGTATTAATTACCATTGCCAGACTCTATTTACTCGTCTACGAAGGCACCATATTGCCATATTTAGCTGATACTATTTTTTGGAAATAATGACATAAACTGTATTTTCTGTTGGCGCGTACAGCCAATCGGAACTCCTCGGCGTTTGTCTACAGAAAGTGCCGAGTATAATAGGCAGGCCGCCATTTTGTTGCTGTTGTTCACAGGCTACTTTCCATTATATCTGACCCTTAGAATCCCTTGAAACGATGGAAACAATCTGTTTCTCTTTCACTTGGAAAGTTGATGCCTGTTTTATGAACCACGAAAGATAAACACATGTATAAGTCTGAAATCCTGAGGAAACGAGTAGCTAGTGTTGAAAAAGTAGTGACCGGAAACCAAACAACACACATTTGTAACCCTATACTTATGTTCGAGGCGTATTTCTCAGTTACGGAAATTCCCGAGTGTAGTTACGATTGACGTACAGCCTGACCTTGCGTTTTAAAGGATGTTCGTTTAGCCTAATTTAGCGAACCCTGAAGTCTACGGTGATCTATTTAACATTAGATCACTTTAATTGATCTATTTAAGGCATATCTTGACCATCACGGAACTTAACATATGTTTGTGATGCGGAAGAAATATTCGCGATAATTCTATAATCTATCGAACGTGGACAAAGCTATGCTGACACCGTTGTACAATATATTATAGATGAACAGTACAGCCATAATTCCTCATCTCCAATCAGATCAACAAGCCGATAGATATATGTTATAACTTCAGAGTGTGATGATTTAGTCATATAGACAATGGTGTGACTTTTACATGATATAAATTGAACGACGAGATAGCGAGACAATCCTGAAAATGAGTGCACCTTACTAAACACTAATTACAGTTGATACCTAATTATGATATACATGTACATGGTTTGTATTTGGTGCAGGGGAGAGTTTTATCATAGAAATATGAAGAGATATCGCAAGATATAGATCTACTATACTTTATAACACTTGGTAGATATATGTATATGTACAAGAGTCGAATAATCAAAGAACTGTATGTACTCATGGAAACTAAACATACATAGAGCTTGCACTGCTACATTGAAGGAAACTGTTTAACAATTGCATGGCGGATGTATGAAAAGGTAGTACTTTGTCCCTCGGCATCAAAATACTTGTACATGTGCACTGAGCGAGTAACTGCTACGGAAAGATGAACTATCGTTTAGCTTCCAAAACAAATCTAACATTACCAAGCCGAGTAAGCCGATGATTCAATTTTCAAGTCAACTAAGAAAATTAATGTATGCACAAGCTTGTTCGACTTGATGTTTACATTCTCCAGCCTTTGTTTAAACAAGAAAGTAAATCTATGAAACAAGAATATCATTTTAACTTTAAGGATATACTAACCACATTAATAATAAATTTAAGACACGTGCAGTACATGTACATTCGATATTTATACACAATCTTTGTGACCAATTACATTGTAAAATAAAATATGTTTCCTTATTGATACAGCCTCGATACTAAAGAGGAAATACTAAAAATGTACTTTTAAAACAGGTCTGAAATTAACTGGTCGCTAATACAAGGTGTTCGTAATATAGAGGTTGCCCATAAGTGACGTTCTATCGTACTTGCGTGCGTATGTATGACACAGGAAGATAAATAAAAAATATACGGATAAGGGGACATTAAGATTGTTTTGCTGGGTCACGTCTAATAAATTAAGAGTCCTATGACAGGGCTTTCATTTAACCCTTAAAATAGTATTTTTTACTCTTGAAATTAGTAAAATCAAGATTCTAACTCCTGAGGATATGTACCTATGGGTCAAAATTGATACTAAAAATGTAAGAATCTTTGCTGATCCTTTTAATTATCAGCCAAATTTTAGACGTCCAAATTAAGAGAATCCTGCACTGTGGTACCATATAGAGCCCAAGTTACATTTAACAATCATTTTATGTAAATATCGGTGTAGTTAAATTGTATACATATACATGTACATAATTATACAAATCTCAACATGACTTTTATATATAATTATTTAAGTACATTGCGATACAAATCTCAGTTTGGCAAGTATATACATGAACATTATTTGTCAACTGATCTAAGATGATCCAATGAGTAAACATCTCGACATCTCATAATTATACGACTATACCCCCAGCAGAGCTATTCAAAAAGTGTCTTCTTACGTTTGTTAGAAGACACTTGTCAATAACTCAACTTTTACGTGGACATAATCATTTATCGTCGTATAAGTCAGATACACGTACTCGTATTTTCTTCAAAAATGTCTCCTTACAGACGCTAAGAAGACGGTTAGCTTAGACAAACAACCATTTTATCCTCGGCTTCGCCTCGGACAAATTGGTTGTTTGTCTAAGCGAACCGTCCTCTTACGTCTGTAAGAAGACACTTTTGAAGAAAAACTCGTACTGTATCTAATACATATAATAAAAAAACAAGTAAATTTACAAAAAAGTGTAGACGTCACGGTACAATAATAATGGGTATATAGAGTTGTTTGAGTGTATACAAAATATCCGTCGACTTTAGAAATACACACTTGTTCAATATAATGTGTGCAGAAACGTCTAAAACATTTATATTTCCCGTGTGGACATAACGTACGATATACTCATGTATAAAGAATACACAATTAACCTAAAATCAAATACATTAAACATGACGGTAACGAGATACGAGTACCCATATACAAAACATGTATATTTAAAATGAAAAAGAATACAATTATCATACTAGTATATATATACCTTCATGACCGTGTGTCTGTTAGGAAAACTCCACAAGTGTTAACCTTAAAACTTAGATATTCCAACGTGTTTTGTCCTGCGAATGGTTTAACACTATATTGTTAAACTTTGACGTTTGTAACAAGCAACATTAATTGTCCACATAATCGGGTGACTTCCGTGTTTGTTACACTGAAGTCTATTTTAGGTTAATATTATATTTGTTTATACATAGACAAGAGTTAACTTCCGTTACTTGTGAAATCTTCAACGTAGTTTTAAAGGTTTTTAATACACTGTTAATCGCGAACTGATGTAACATCCAATATTAAATCAAACACGTTTAAACGTGCGTTTAATTCTGATATCCCGTTTACTATGGTAACACTAAGCTATATTTACGGTGCATTAATTCCACGTAGTAAGAGAACAGTTATTGTTAATTAATTCATACAGAACTATCATATTATTTCACGTGAAAGTCATATTTCGTCAAATCTGATCAATTTTCTGCGAAAGTTTATTACATCCGTATACACCTATATCCATCTATATATACATTATTTGTCGCCATTTTTTACTCACATTGCTTGCGCGGGCCCCTTTGATTCGAATGAGTGATTATAGTGTTTTTTTCAGTCAATTTGAAAACCAATCGTGCATTCACACGTTGCATAGTAATTCCATGTTGAATTAATAATGGAATTATAAACATGCAAATTTAATGCGTAACAAAGTTCTTAATTGGTTATTCAGCCTTAAATTTAAGAAAATCCAAAATAATTGAGTTTAGTTCTAAGTTACATATTCTGTACCATGTACCATTCACCGAGCACCGTCTTAGTTAAACCACGTGAGTTAATTTACATATCAAATCCATTTCTCACAGACGACAGGTAGAAAGTGAAAACACGTCAACGTTGGCAGACGCATTTCATATCATTAAAGCAAACTGTGCATCAAATTAAGCCGCGTTTTTCTGTTGTGATCTTTTATTAATATTCCTAATCATAATCCCACAATATTTGTACAATGAGAACGCGCGAGAGAAGAAAACTCTGTTATCATAAAAACTCATGACACACGCTCCAATGACTCAGGCTCATGTAACTTCACATGTCTGCATAGAAAGTTGAGAATTTCATTTGCAATCCGATTCACAACATATCCAGTAACTCGCACATTTTGACAGAACTGTTGATAATGAAACGCTACATCACCATGCAGTGTATTGCAAAAAACATCCTAGTTGTGTTTTCGAAATGAGATCTGAATTGTACGCGATACGCTTTGGAACATTTCTCTAGCTATGCAAGCAAGCGTCTACGTCATCGCTATTCGTATAGCGCTGATCCCGGTTTTTTTCAAAGCGCCCTCCCTTCTAAAAATGGACGAAATTTTCCAATATTATACAACGACATTCTATCTGTGGCAGACGACATATTTATACACGGTATTGACAATTTACGTGATAGCAGAAACAATTCAATACTCCTGTTTCCTAAGAAAATATATAGGAGCCGCGCAAACATTGCATGCAGACGACACTCAGTGCAAATTATGGAACATAATCAGGATATATGATAAATATTACAAATTCATGAACCCAGTAATAAAATCAATAATTGTCAATTAACTCAACTATCTAATTAAACCAAATTTGAGCACAGGGGGACATTTACAAGATCACGTGACATTTAATAATGTGTGTCAATCAATATTAAACTTCGATCAGTAAGTATTGATTTTGTCATAGCATAACAGCTTAAGTTAGTTATTTGAATGTAATATAGAAAATAAACAGAACAGAACTGTTCCATAGAAAATGAATCCATTAAAACGCATAGAGACTTGAATACCAAACGGTTAATAAACTATGAATATGACGGATCGATTCTCCGAGCAGACGACATTAATATTCAATCCACATTAATGTAGTACACCCATATTATCGTACATTATAATAATAGAAACCGTTCAATATCACTAAAGGATGCTAATACCGTATAAAATGGTATTGCTAAATTATCGTTATTTTCTTAATAACTTAAATAGACTCTTTAATTTATCTAATGACACATTTTGAAAACTGTGTTTAAGTCGTTGTCCTTGTTAAAAAAAATAGGAAATTTTTTTTTAATCATTCGAGATTTTGCACAATATATAGCCTGTATTTTCTTTATAGAACCGTATTGATAATTTATTATGTGTTTTTGCATTTTTTTTACCGTGAGAAATGGATGTTGTTTTTTCTTTAATCTTTAAAAAGTTGCCTACTCCCATAGCTTTCAATGGATAATTTTTAAAGCAAAATAACACAAATGATTGTAATTGTTATATAAAAAATCTCAGGGTAAATACTTTCCATTCATAAAAAAATCTATAAAAATGATAAAGGTCTCAATGTATGTCTACTCCATTTTGAGATGATCATTTTTGACATTTAATTTAGGGATGTCGCTAAATTGATTTTTAAAAAGTCTGGACAATTGTAAATTTACGACTAGTCTGTGAATTCCTACATATTTAGTGTTGTTGTTTTTTTAATTATATTTCAAGCTATTTTTCATTTGTCTATTCAGTTGACAGTACAAATCATGACAAAAAAAGAATAAATCTATAATTCCAATATTTTACCACGCATGAACAGCTGACAGACTTTTTCAGTTTTTCAGGGAACAGAACAGAACTTGATTCAGGATGTGTACATAATACATTATCAAATATATACAAATACATTACATATATACAAAGGGTGATCAAAAAGTATAGCAACATGGTCATCCTATTAAATACATGTAATTGAAAAATAGCATTACTATGTACGAGCAGTTGTAAGATAACCGTAGTTTATAAAGATTTATAGAGATATTTCAAATGAATCCAATAAATACAATGCTAGACTGGGTCTCACTTCCATCTTTTTAATACTTTCCTGGATGTGGTACTTGTTTTTTACCGATCAAACCAGTTACAAAGGAAACGAACTATCAATAAATTATGTTTAAATCACACCATCTTTTAAAATTGAACTTTCCAAGTATTTCTTACTGCAAACGAAAAATAACGTACTATACAAGGGAAACTACTGTTAATTAGACGTTCTGTTGTAAAAGCTTCAAGAGTGACTTCGCTTGTCATTTCTTAATTTAATAAAAGACTGGCGAAACACGTGCAGAAGTACACAGCACGAAGATTCCGGGCGACAAAAAATAATCAAATATTTTTCTATCATTACATGTTTTCATAATTATTTTCTAGACTGTTTATATTACGGCAAATATTAACAGATATTCATTATCATTTTCTTATACAGCCATTTATAAGGAGCGTTGGAAAAGTTTCCATATTAATACCATTAAGTTAGGATATTTTCTTGAAACTTTTTTATCTTCTCTCGTATACTTTTTTATAAAATGTAGAACAGTACTACGAAGACATAGATTTCTGACAACTTCCTAAATCGTCGACCGTCATCAGATATAATACATGTACATGAGTATTTCGATCGACATTTTTTAATTATTTTATTTGGTCTGATTTAGTTTTCAAGCCTGAATATTTGTCTATTTAAAAAAATTATTTGACCTGTAAGTTTTTTTTATTTATCAAATAACTCATTAACAAATAATAAAAGCTGAACTTCCGTGCTATGAATGAATTACAATATTCAACGCAAACAAACATAGCTTTCGGCTAAAACCGCAACTTGATTCACGAATACATGAATATACTAAGTATCTATACACAGCAATCCAGATCGGTATATTGTGAAGATTGCGAACAAAATGTAGTAACCGACCGTAATCATAGTTCAAACAATTTGTACGAGCGAGGCAAAAGGACTACAAAAGCGAATCCACGGCTTCCCAGAACGTACGTAGGGCTTAACATGCATCATACACGATTTAGCAAAAACTGTTATGACAAGATTTATGTAATTGATTAATTACAAGTATAATTATGTAATGTGGTTGATAATAACTTAATTGCTGTGTGATAAATGAGTTTGAAGTTAATATATCGACCAGGCTTATACACGAGTTAATATCAATTTGGTCTTAAAAATTGTCTGTTAATTGACTGTTCCGTTTTTATTGGGAACCTTCGAGTACAAAGATCCATCTGATAATATGTTAATATTAGGAGCATGCATGTTTCAAATACGGCACACCTCGAACGACTACACAGTCATCGTAGCCGAAGCTACGAAATCGGATGAGATGTTCCGAATGGTATGTTTCGAGATTACACAGTCATCGTAGCCGAAGCTACGAAATCGGATGAGATGTTCCGAATGGTATGTTTCGAGATTACACAGTCATCGTAGCCGAAGCTACGAAATCGGATGAGATGTTCCGAATGGTATGTTTCGAGATTACACAGTCATCGTAGCCGAAGCTACGAAATCGGATGAGATGTTCCGAATGGTATGTTTCGAGATTACACAGTCATCGTAGCCGAAGCTACGAAATCGGATGAGATGTTCCGAATGGTATGTTTCGAGATTACACAGTCATCGTAGCCGAAGCTACGAAATCGGATGAGATGTTCCGAATGGTATGTTTCGAGATTACACAGTCATCGTAGCCGAAGCTACGAAATCGGATGAGATGTTCCGAATGGTATGTTTCGAGATTACACAGTCATCGTAGCCGAAGCTACGAAATCGGATGAGATGTTCCGAATGGTATGTTTCGAGATTACACAGTCATCGTAGCCGAAGCTACGAAATCGGATGAGATGTTCCGAATGGTATGTTTCGAGATTACACAGTCATCGTAGCCGAAGCTACGAAATCGGATGAGATGTTCCGAATGGTATGTTTCGAGATTACACAGTCATCGTAGCCGAAGCTACGAAATCGGATGAGATGTTCCGAATGGTATGTTTCGAGATTACACAGTCATCGTAGCCAAAGCTACGAAATCGGATGAGATGTTCCGAATGATATGTTGTATTCATGCTACACTGGTTCCCGTTTCATGTTGCAGTGAACAAAAGGAACAGGTACGGTCTAAAATATACGGCTTTGCACACATAAGTCAACGGAAACCAGCTTACATTCATGCCTTCTGTACTTTACAGTTTGTCCTAATTTCTTGTCCAATGAAATGTGCGCATTTCATTTGAAATTTGAAAAATATATCCCATAAATGTACCTTGAACCTGATATGGGGAAAATACGTTCTAATTTTTCTGTATGTGCAGAAATTAAGACAAGCTGTAAATCATTTATCGTTCATATTTTGAATTTTATCCGACATATCAGTGCGCTCCGCTTTGCGTCGCTTGTGATATATCGCATAAAATTCAAAATATGAACGATAACTAATACGTACTACGAACCCCACGATTAGTCTTTCGATCGTATCTGATCGTAGAATGTTTTTGAAACTGTAGGTTTGGATACAAGGTAATGCGGGTTGATAATTCAGATACGATTTGTTGCTCTACGATCCGGTCCGATATAATATGATTTGTTGCGTGTTGTGACGATCCAATACCGGCGATCTGATACGGTGATCCCGATGGAATTGATAGTCGGTTAATCGTAGACATTTTTGAACCGATCAAAAAAATCTACGATTAACACGGTTGTCACGACTAACCTCAAGATATTATAAGCTCTGATATGATCATCACGATTGGTCCACGTTATTAAGAATACGATTTCAATCGTGATGCGAATCGTGATAGTGGGAGCCTAGCACTACAGACAGCCTAAATAAATGATAACACGAAATGCAGTGAAATAGACTAACCTTCGATGAAATAATCTCTTTCAATCCTTACAATTTGATTTCTCCCCAATACATTAATCTCTAGCTACAGATCTAATTAAAGCCGTATCTACAGCGACAGATCACAGTCATGAACACGATGGTACGAAATCATTAAAAGTGAAAATGATATTAATACTTTTATGACACTTCAATACAAAAGCATTTCTATTTACAAAGACCTATGCTATACATAATATTTTTTATATAATAAAGGTATTGGATATCTAAAAGTTTTTTTCTAACAGTCGCGTTGTATGTTCGGCTGTCTTCGATATTTACTTTAAAGTAAACAAACTTAAAATGGATTTTGTAGAACTTCGTGCGTAAGTCGCTTAAAACGGTCGTTAATTGGTTTGTTTGAAGTAGGCATAAGTAATTTTACCCTAATTGCAAATAAATATACAATGCAGTAATTGTACTGTTCAGTTAGGATAATTGTAGAGTGACGCAGTGGTCGAGTCCACTTGTACTGTGTAAAACCGTTGTCAAATTATCAGTAGACATGTTAGCTGACTATAATTATGACTTACACATTTCGTGCAGCACATTAAATGTCGGCGTAACGCAGTTGGTAACGACGTGGTCTGTTAATACACCTATTGTTGTGAAATTATTGGTGTGAGACCGCGATTTAGTAATTTTTCACAAATTATTTTCTATTTCTATATATATTTTTTTAAATTTCGTCAATTTTGTCATTTTCTTTTTTCGTTTTTGTAAGGATTATACTAGATCTAGTGCTTATATTGTTATAATTTTTATCGTTTGGTATATATTTTACATGTAATAAGCATGATAAAGAATAGTCTTAGACATTTCGTCGTAATTCTGGTAATTACCATTGTTTCGCTATTAAAACTCCGTCTATTTTCAGCCATATTTAGATACATTTGTGTAGATGGCCTTCAGATAAGTTGGCACGAAGTACTTGTGCACGGTACTAAAACTGCAAGTACTTTTGCACTACACACTTCGCGTTTAAGAGGTCAATAATGCATTATTTTCTTCACAGTTTGCTACTAAAATATTATAACAAACCTACCAATATACTACAATTAATTTGCGGCTGAGCTGAAGCTGAAAAAAGAAAACGAAAAAAGAGACAACCGATGAGGTTCGAACTCGGGATAAAATGTTAGCTCCTGGGCATTTCTAAAGGCTTTACCAACTGCGCCAACCGGACATTTACAATTGTATTGCTAAACTGTAATACTATATTTGTTTCTTATAAACCCACTTTACCTGTTCAGATAATGGATGTAAACTTTTGTGTACACATAAAATGAAACGTCACTATCACATTATCCTAACTGGACAGTACAGGGGTAAAATCATGTATGATAGTCTTGTTCTATTCAAAAACTTGAAATGCAACAACGGGATGAATTCAGATCGCAAAATGGGTATATGCAAACATATTAAAGTTAAACATATCAAGATTGGGTGACGTGAAAGATACTAAATGCGATATGATTGTCACTCATTTCGTTAAAAAAAAAACAATGTACGATAATCTAAAATGATATCCGCGTAAACTGACACACACTTCTAAACCGCCACTTGTTTTTTTTTAATACCTGCGGCAGTTAAGCTTGACAGTTATAAAATTTGGACAACACAATAATAAAACGTCTCGACAAACGTGTGCAAAATTTTATTTATCAAACTTTACAACTAGCGGTATAAATGTCATTCTGGATAATATCAAATTCTATCTTTTAAAGTCAATAATATTCTCAATCGGAACCCCTCGGCGTTTGTCTAGAGAAAGTGCGTATTTCTCAGTTACGGAAATCGCCCGAGTAGTTACGAAGCTGCTTGAACATGCAGTGGTTCCCGTTCCATATTGCAGTGCACTAGTTTAATTCGACGGGAACCAGTTTATGGAAGAGGAAAGAATTTCTCCACATCAAGTTATCAACAATAACTCACCAATATCTTGTGAAGAACTTATTATTTCCCTAATATGAATATAATGATAATTAGTTTTATGTGTGCTTACAAGTCGCAAAAAATCACTTTTCTTACGTAAAATTATTATAGTACATGTACTTAAGTTTCAATTCTGAACTTTTTACTATATCAGGCGACTTATCACAGAAAACAAAACACTCTCCAAATTGCCCAAAAAAAAACATCTGATGGATAATAATGATCATAGTATATTATATTTAGCAAAAAAATATGAATGTTTAAACTGATACAATTTGTACACACTGGACAATCAGTAAAGCCATTACATGTAAACATAGAAAGGCTTATTTCCAACGAGGTCCCTAAACCTAATATACATTAAACTCCCAGAAAACCGGACTTCCATAAAACCGGAATTCTCTGAAAATCGGACGGGTTTTCAAATCCCATTACATGTATTTCCGAAATTTATTAAAAGTTCTCTGAAAGCCGGATTTCTCTGAAAAAAAAAACGGACTTTTAGTCCAGTCCGGGAGGGTTCCGGTTTACAGGGAGTTTACTGTAGATTTGTTTAATAAAAACTATGACAGTCCGAAATTCCGGTAAACCGGAATGACCTTTTTATGATAAATAGACAACAATGACAGTAATGCCTTACGTATCAAAGAAAAAAACCTTACCTTAGAAAAATTCGTTGTGAGAATTCGAGATGTCTGTATGTATGATTTCACTGTCACCGTTCTGGTAAGTTTGAAGAAACGCAATAAATGATTGAACAAACTTATAAATCATTTCTATCTTCACGCTATATATAGGTTTCCTTAAGTCCCGTCATTGTACATATTATTTACATAAAACATTGAATCTCACATGAGTGCGCGTACTGAAGTTTATATTTAAATATCAAATTTCATGCTGAACAAAATAATCCTTTCTGCACATTATATACAATCACGATAATAATTTCTTCCATGAATATTATGTTGAATATCTCGGTCATGACTTCTTAACATTAACATATATGGACATTGTGATCGTCTTGATAGAAAAGGACAAAATTCTAAGATACGATTGCAGTAACTGATATACGAATACAATGAAAAAATAAGTATAACACGCTAGATCGATGAAAACAAAGTGTGTTTATAAACTTTACAGACAGTAAAAACTAGAGTCAGATGATCACCACACATTAATTACGCGCAGTTACTGCCCCTGGCATTTAGCTGTCAAATTAGATCATGTCAAATTAACATGGTAAAGTATCGAAAGATCTTGTTATAAATGGACGAATGACACCAATAAATATATAAGTTGACCAAGCGTCCTGGCGGTGGTTTTGTTTGAACTTTGACCGCGGTATGATCAGTAAACTGATTCCCGTTGACTTTGGCCAGTACACTGCATTTTTTGTCAGTCCAAACCAGACTTAGTTCGGATTGGCAAGGTTTTACTGTATCCTGTATTGTTTTGTCTGGTTCCTAACACATGGTGATTCTGATCACGTGGTAAACCGAAGGCATGAATTGAATGATTATCAAATTGTATAATGCCATTTCTGGTTTGTTACTTATTTGAATGTACAGTATAACGCCTGGAAACCGGACATCTTCCGGACTGGGCTAAAGTCCGGTTTTCTAAGAATTCCGGTTTACAGAGTACCACTGATCTATACTTATAAATGAATGCATGTATTTTTCTTGTAATGTCAAACATGTGAACAAACACCACCCTTTGGAAAGACAAAATTTGATCTTTATTGGCAGGTGACTTTTATTCAGAAGACGTTTTGATCTAAGTAATAAATGACTGCTTTTAAAAGAAGAGCCTTTATTGACAGGGTGATCTTAAGTAGCCATCATATAACACTAGTTTGACTGTAATATTTTTAATTCGTTTTTTTTTTGTTGCTCACCATAACTTTGTAATCACCTCTACTAAGTAATGTTTCGCATGGAGCTTGTTTTGAACATTGTAACATCTCACTCATCATATCGTATCGGCCGCTGACACAGGTTAGACTGTAGTAGTCTTGTTATAATAAAATTATTGTCAGAATAATAATGTACGGAGGAATCATTAATTTTCGTTGGGGATTTAATTTCATGGATTTTCGTGGGTCGACTCATCCACGAAATCAAATCCCCACGAATTCAAATGCGGAGATAAGGCATTTCTTTTCAAAATTCAAAATCCACGAATTTATGTCCCCACGAAATAGCCATTTTAGTAAAAACCACGAAAATTGAACCCAACGAAAATTAATGATTCCACATTATAATAGACAATGACATAGGTACATTTTGAACTCTTTTGTTTGTTTGTTTCATATTGGGTTTAAAGCCATTTTCAACATTATTTCAGTCGTATCGTGGCGGGCAGTTATCCTAACCAGCTTTCCTGGACTTCATTTAGACCTTAACCAGTACTATATAACCACATTCTATCCAAGCTACCCCACATAATTCAGAGGTGGAGGAAAATTTAACATAGGATGTAATATCTTCAGTCAAATATGTCACGGACATTGTGAGCCTCGTCTGGGGTTCGAACTCACAACCTCTCGATCAGTAGACGAACGCTCTAACCACTTTGAATTCTTTTATGCATTGATATCAAAACTGAAACTGGAGGGTCTATCATAAAATGTTATAACATTAATGTTCAAGGTAATAACGACTTGGTTTATATTACAGATTTAGTTAATGCTGAATAACATGACACCACATAACTGTAAAAAGTAAATGTTTAGGTTGCAGCATGAATAATATACACTGAAAAGAAAAAGTTTAGTCAGTACATTTAAGCAGATCTTGAACTGCTTTTGACAAAACGTATTACAAAAAGTTGTTATTATTCATTCTGTTGAGGCAAATACTATTCAAATGTGATAACAAACTTCTTCATTTTGTTCACTGTGACACCCCTATTACTTCCCCTTTTATAAAAAAACAACGTGTTTTTAATTACTCGAAAAGTTGTTGCTACTTTTCATTAAATTGTGGAGTGGTTGAATTGACAATTATGCCAGGGAAAAATATCTGAAAGTTTCATGGTAAAATTTGGTTTACGGTTGTAGAAATAAGACAATATTGCAAATTTTCAAATTACCTCCCTTTACTATAAAATAAGAACAAAATTGATACCCTAAATTGTTACAAAACCATAAGTGATGTTTTCACTATTTTTGCATGGAATGTTCAGATATAATTTCCATTTATATTACTGCAAAGTTTGAATCAAATCAAAACAAGGTTTTGATGACAATAGCAGTTTTAACTTTTTTATGGAATTTTACATTGACTTTCACTGACTAAACGTTTGCCTATCAGTAAATATATGAAACTAATGACTCCTTATTTTTTTACCATGGTAACTGATATATTCAGTCAAGATTTAATATATTATGCAATAATAACACAAACAAAAAATACTTTGATTTTTTTTTAATTTAAGTCTCAAAACAACCACAGACACATAATCAACACAGGTTTAGTTTTAATAAATATACCATGGAGACTTATAAAGGATAATGTATTTTAACAATATTGAATACAATCATAAGGTACATCATAGACAAAACATGGCTTATATTAGATTAAACTGGTTCCCATTTATTTGTCTGTACAAAGCCTTTGGTGCACTGCAGCATGAAACAGGAACACAATTACATTTTTTTTGTAATCAGATGACAGGAAAATTTATAATTCTAGTTGATGTCAAACAGATTTGATTATATATTCACGACAAGGAAAGACTATTTCTGATCATTGTGATAAACTGATGTATGTTTTGATTAATAAAAAAATAATTTTAAGGTGTTTGATTAAAGGGAAGCAACTCGTATTAAGAGAATAAATAACTTTCCAAATACACCTGGGCCAAACATACAAGGTGGTCAGAAATATGTAGAAAATGAGATATACATGTACAGTTCAACCTCTCCAGAGCGGCCCTCTCTTGAAAAACAACCTCCCTGCAATGACAGCATGATTTTTTCCCCTATTGCATGATTTAAATATTAATTTAGCCATTCTTGAGCAACAACCATTGAACAAAAACATAATTCTACTACTCCCAGTCCCAAAGGGTGTCGGTTTGGAGAGGTTGTACTGTATGTGCAGGGAATTTAATCACCATAGACAGTGGACTAAAACAAGTAACTATGAAATATCAGCATACAAAAACATAACACTTAACAAGTTACATGTAAGAAGACGGATTCAATTTCATAAACATTGATAAGCCTTATTACATTAACTTGAGAACTCAAAAGATGTATTTTCATTATAGGTTAAGTAAGTTAGATAAATAAGAGGGGGAAATAAGCAATATCCTGAGGGTTTTTATAGCAAACTGTGTAGTGACTGTTGTCCATTTGCTTGGCCTGAAGGCCAGATAAAATAAGTTGTGCATACAGTAAGTTGCTTGACCAACCCTTGTTTTTGGCTCCAACTCAAACAATTCTAACACCAAAATCAAAATGAGAAAATTTGGTGATGAATTGTATGAATCATACCTGTGTTCAAGGTAAGAAAGGTACATGTATGTTTGGAAAAAAAGAAGATATGTTTTCAGCCTTCCTAACTTATTTTTCTAGTTCAGTAACCCTTAACACGAATCTAATTTTTCTAGCCTTATTCAAACCTTAAAACTAACACAAGACCTCATGATAATCATTTGATCTAATGCCATGAAAACTCAAATAAATTGCAGGCAAGTTGAAAATACTGGTATTAAGCATACAGAGTATGGTAAAAGATGTGTGTAAACAGAATTCACTAAAGACAACAGCTGATTCTTTTTTAAACAATAACAACTAAAGCTTTGTCACAGAAGTGACTAATACCCCCGCTGCCGCTTTGACACTATGAATGTGATAGTACACTAAATGACTAAGTTCAAGGGCACATAACTCTGGAATGTTTGGATCACTGGGTATGTCTTGCACATCTACACTTCATGGTGATGACATATTTCAAATTTCATTGCAATCGTAATGTAGAAGTAGTTTGCTCTACAAACTTGAGAAAACCGACTGACCAACAGAGTGACTACAATATACCCCATCTCAAACTTTAATACATTAGTGGGGATATAATAATGACATACAAAAAAAACAAAAACATTTACTCTGTACAAGAAACATCCTGTGAGTAAACCATTGGTGCTTGAATATTAGGATCACCATCATCCAGTTTAACTCCATTTTCATGAATGCCACCAGAAATAACGGAAGAACCATTTGTTTCACTTACTGTTTCTTCACACTGCGGCACAGTTTCTAGTTCACTTACATGTAGATCAACACCTGACGAAACCTGATTTCCTGCATTCTCAATGAGAATAGTCTGTATCTGAGAATGCGGCAGGATCTCACTGCCATCACTTATCACTTGACCAGCATTTGTCAGGATCTCACCGGAACTACCTAGGACTTGTTCTTGATTCAGAATAATCTCTCCCTGTTTGAGCTGCGTACCTGGGTTAACGATCTGCAGAATAACAATTTGAGCTTCGCCGTTCTCGATATTCTGAGAAATACCATGCACTTCATTGATACTTAAAGACCCATCAGGATTTTGAACAAGTCCAATTTCACTAATACCTTCAGTGGAACTTGTAGCAACCTCTTCAGTGGTTTCGATCATTTGTCCATGTTCTAAACCTTGACCTCCAAAAATATAACTATCCTGGGGTACAACCACTTGAGTTTGTTCTACTAGTAAACCTTTATCTTGTTCTTGTATCATCCCTGGCTCAGCTTGTATAAATAATCCTTTATCTTTCAACAACTGGAACTGTTTAGCAGTGGCTTGTCCTAAAGCGAGACTGTGTAATGCTTCAGCAGCATCTTCAGGCAACATTTCACTGTTTTCAATGATCTCGTCAACGTTTTCAACATCAGCAGCGACTTTCTCCATCTTGTATTTTCGATTAGCAAGAATACTATTCTGAATATCAGGGTCTGCGTCGTACAGCTCATCTACATGCTTTAGTAAGCCGTCTAGGTAACCTTCTTGTCTTGTAAGATGAACGCTCTCTGGGTGCTTACGTTTATAATGTCTTACTAAAGTATGACGATGACCGCATCTTGCTGCACATACCCCACAGATGTATATGTACCCGCTGTGATATACCAGTAAATGTTTCTTTAAATCATAAGACCGTAAGAACTCTTTCTCACAATGATCGCACTTCAGCTTCGGCATCAACTTATGCTCTATCTTATGTCTACTAAGTTGATCTGGGTATTTAAAAGCACGTGAACAAAGCTCACATTTGAACTTTCGTTCCGTGGAATGAGAAAACATGTGTGCACGCAGATTTCCTTTCTGTTTGAACACTTTCCCACATTTAGAACAAGGAAATGTCTCGGCGTTTTTGGCGTGGAATATTCTATTATGAGCAATTAGACCCGTCTTTGATTTAAGCAGACGACCGCATTCATTACACTGATACTTAAATATCTTAAAATGTACGCAAGTTATATGCTCCTTCAAATATACATCCAAATGAAACTTCTTAGGGCAATGTGGGCAGGCTAACTTCTTCTCACCATGTAATATCATGTGCTTCGATAAGTTGCTTTTATTAGAAAACCATTTCCCGCAGGTTGGACAAATTTCCTTTGTCTGGACTTTGCTAACAATCTGGGCCTCAACCTCAGCAGCAGCATCGACAATACAACTATGTTCCTTGGCTTGCATTTTTGTATGAAACTGTTCATTACACACCGAGCACTGATACTTTGAGCATCCGCTTTCTTTCATATGTTTATCCAGATTAGCTTGATGCCTGAATGATTTGTTACACACGGAGCATACCCAGTCTAAATTAATTTCACATTCATGGCTATTCAGCGAGCCGATACGCATGAAACGTTTGTCACACTTTTCACAGTGAAATGGATGTGTGTGGGTCAGGTGATGATTGCGAAATAATTTGGAATTAGAGAAAGGTTCCTTGCAGATAAGACATAGACCTGACCCATAGAGTCGGATACCTTCTAAAGTTTCACAAACACTTGTATGAGACATAAGTTCATCCGGGGAACTAAAATTTTTGCCACATCGGTTACATGCATGATTGTTATCATGTAAGGACTGATGTTGTTTCAGATAGTATAACGACTGAAAAGCTTTCGAACATCTTCCGCAAGAATACTTGGCTGTTTCATCAGCATCGATGCTTTTACAGGAATGTATTTCCATATCCGCGAGTGAGGAGAATATTTTACCACAGGTATTACACTGCACAGAATTACATTTTTCTACATGTCTCCTTCTTCCAGACTCCTTTGAGAAAACTCGGAAGCATACCTCACAGTAATATATCTTATACTTCTCCGCAAGCTCAGGACAACATTTTAACACATGTTTCTGCATGGAGTCCTTTCTAGAGAATGTTTTCTCACATTTATCACATTTGAAAACATCTGTATGTATAACCATATGTCGAAATAAATACTGCGACGTTTTAAAGGCCTGTTGACAAATGTCACATACAAACTCATGTTTCTTGTTACTCCCCGTTACTTCGACAACATCTATTGCGCTTTTATTACAGTTGGCTCTATGCTCTAACAGTTCTTCTATAGACACAAAACATGTGCCACAATTCTTACACTTGATTTGGCTGCTGTCGTGTATCATAAAATGAGCTATGGCAACTGATTCCTCGACAAAGATCTCCTCACACAACACGCAGGAATATTTCCCATCTGTAGTTTCTTCAAACATCACAATAATTGAACCTTTGTCAGCTGTAGTTACTTCTTTTCTAGGTTCAGTTGACTCAATTTCCTCATTTGTTCCACTTATTTCACCTCCCAATAATTTCAATCCATCTTGAGTTTGTTCTTTTTGGTCTTCTTCCTTATTTGGAACAATATTCACATCAACTGAAGTATTTTCCATCATCTGATCAGCTTCTGCAATTTCTTGTTCTATCTGATTTCCAGGTTCATTTTCAATACTCGCTTCTTTAACTGTACATTTGGCCTGATCGTCGATGTCTTTGTCAGTAACATTATTTATGTCACTGACATCAGCTGTTACATCATTTGTGGTCTTTAGAGCAACCAGGCTCTCTTGAATAATTGACACAGTCAAAGTACCAGCCTCTTGAGCTCTTTCAAATTCATTAGGCTCATCTTGTGCTTTATTTAACAGTTCAGTCTTTTGTTCCGTTTCATTATCAGTCTTAGCAATTTTCTCTTTCTTGCTTGTAAAAAGAATATAATCTTCATCAAATTTGCTATGATGACCACGAGTGCTTCTCCGTGGTTGCTGGCGGCAACCTTTTATACTGATTTCCTTCTTAGGTGTGTACTCAACATCAACTGACACTTCATCAACAAAATCATCATCATCATCACCTTCATCTATCTTTTCATCAGGTAGTGCTTTCCTTTTTCGACCATAATCTCTTAATGGAGGTTTAACACGGAATTCACTGTCAGTAAGTACCGATTCCAAAATTGACTTTCTAGGTCGCCCTCTTCCACGGGTACTTCTAACATGATGTTTTTCACTACTTCTGTCTATAAAATAAAAAAATAAATTCAGGTGCATGGTTAGCTAGCAAATACTTGTGTTTAGAGTACGCAGCCCATAAAAAATTAAGGCAAATAATTTCAACATTATTTTTCTTTTCATGCGAAAATTGCGAAGATCACAAATCTGCAACATAGACACACTTCAAAACCACAACAATCAGAGTTTCTTATAGAAAATATTATCGGTTAACACAAATCAATGATATCTTACAACATACATCAAAACTTCACATAGTAACCACCTAAACATAAGGAGCAGCTCATGACTTGGTTAAAATATTTCCTCTATACAGTCAAACCTGTGTCAGCCAACACCTCTAAATAAAGGCCAACATGTGAATAAAGGCCATTCTTTTAAAAACTGTTGATTATCAAAAACAAAACGACTTTTGAATAAATGTTACCTGTCAATAAAAGCCATATTTTTCTTCCCCATGAGTGGCCTTTGTTTCCAAGTTTGACTGTATTCTAAGTTGTTAATGAAATGAGACCATCTCAACATTAAGAACAGTATCAAAGTTTTCATGTATGTTGTACCAAACATAACACACAAAGAATTACATGTTTAGGCCACAGTCAATACAACATTTGTTTAGAGACCTTATCCGATCTTATCATCATACCTGCATTCGGTTTTCCATCTTTTCTTGGCCTTCCTGGACCACGTTTAGATTTATTACTCGTAGCCAGAACATGTTCTCGTAAATGTTGCACCATCTCTGTTTGATTAGAAAATGAATTTCCACATCGTGGACAATAAAACCCTTTTTTAATTTCTCCTAATGGAACATCAGAGCTGGCAGCATTTGAGTCCTGAAATAGATGCATATAACCTTGAAGAAACAGAAATAGGATTAGCCTCCATAGTCAAGGTCGCTGACCTCAAATCACTGGAGGTCATGAGTTCGAGGCGCAATAACCACCATGTCTCTTTATGTAAGAAAGTAGGCAGTAACTGTTGTTTACGGAGGAATGGAGTCTTGTACTGGTTCTCCATAGGAGTGATGGTTAGATGAACTGTCCGCCTCATATCTCTGATTGTTGAACTCAGATAAATTAATGAAACAGAAGTAGACAGATATGATTTATTCACAAAATACAAAATTCTAGTATACGGAGTCTGGATAATTTATTACAACAGTTACCTTGGAAACGGTGCTTGTACAATTAGAATGATCAAGTTCACTTTCTGACTGGGTGGGTAGTGTCTGGGTATCACTGTATAGAAGGTCAGAAGTCAGGGGTTCAATTCTGTGACCCAACAAAACTGAAAATAGAAAACACAAATGATTTTCTTTCATAAAATTTTATACATCTTAGAGGGTAGAACGTAAACCTGTCTTCAAATATAAGGATGGTGCTTATAAAATAAAATACAGGGTCCGTATTCACAAAGCAACTTAAGTAATTTTCTAATTTAAGTTAAGTTGAAATTTTTACTTAAGTGTAAATTTTTTTCATGGTAAAAGTTTGTAAACCAGTCATCAAAAGTGTGAAAATGAATTATCATTTTCATAATTGGCCTCTTTAGAACAAAGATAAAATCATATTATTGTGATTTCCTCCTGCATATTAGTACATAAGAGTTAAGGAAAAAGTCGAATTTAAGGAAAAATATAACTTGAGTTAAAAAATTACTTAAGATGCTTTGTGAATACGGACCCTGATCATATTTGAAAAGAAAACAAGTGGACATTGCTGTTGATAAACACATATCTTGTTTGTTAACAAACAGTGTATTCATTCTTCTTAAAAATCCCTTTTATCTGAATACGTATTGTCTCAGCATGGACTACTTTGTTTACCAAGAGGTCCGAATGGATCTTTTAAGAATGGATCAAAGGCTTAAACCAGACAATGATGCTGGTAAATCCATTCATTGGAAGGGAGTAAGAAAAGATTTAAGCCATTGAACCAGTTTATATTGATTTATTTCATTATTCCTAAAAGAATATTAAATTTAGCTACAGCTGTCTTCAGAACTGCAATGTGGGATACTTGATTACAAAAGATTCATGATTTGATTTGCGTAGCATAAGTGTTGGATCGCCACCTACCCTATGATCCCTAGTTGAGAATGGTCTTAGGCAACGACTGTATGAGTATTCAATGTTCCACTTAGCAGTGTTGGTACAAGATAAAATGACAAAATCTACTCAATCTCATACGTACGGACGGACAATCACTATAATTATGCCTCCCACATAATAGATGCCAGTGGCACAAAAAACATGCCTTCCATTGATAATTATTAGTCAGAAAATTGCAAATTTTTAGCTGATTAAACTACAACCTCTAGCCTAGTAGATCAAAGATTTGGATGACAGATGACAATTTTTACGACCGGTTCTCATCTAGTAACATGAGTCAGTGGTCAAGCATGATATTTCACATACCTCTACTTTCACCATCTGGACTTGGAAGCTTCCCCAACTTCTTAGCAAAATGTGGAGCGTACCAAACTTTAAGTTCTTCAAAAGCAGCTATCTCTCTGGTTGTATTGTAGAAAATATTGGCACCAAGCTGATAAGCCATACAGTTCTTCTCCAGTTCAGAAGAGGCAGCCCGAACCAAACATAGCCAATTACATTCATTCTCATCTGTGGTGTCAAGGCACACAGTTGTTCCATCTTTACCAATCACCTATATAATAAGAACATGTACATGAAAGAAACAAATAAACATTGGTTACAACCAGAAAACAAATGTTTACCCCTTCCTTTTTCCTCAGTACATGTATTTCTTATAACATAAATTGATCTTAAAGCTATATGAATACACAACATGTTTAGAAATAGAACAAAAAACTTGATCTTCAAATTATTTAGTATTTAAAATACTGGTAATCAAAAACTATTTTACCGAAGGCTGAAATAGAAATAAGTTTGTTCTGAGTGCTTCGACCCAGAATTTTAGCACTGGGTAGGTAGGTAGGGATTTATTTTTTTTGCTATTGTTACGTAGTAAAAAAAATGCCCCCCAAAATCATTTGATTTTATCTATTTGCTAGGATTTTTGTGAGTAGGTAGGAGCACCCCATACAAACTTATTTTTATTTTCAGTCTAAAATTAAGTCAAATTTGGCAAAATAACTGAATAAGACCACCATGAACATAAAAGTTTGGGTTGGTGAATTGTTCAATGAGTTGGTTGCATAACAGTTAAACTGCAAACTTGTAATCTTTTAAGAATGGCCTAACAATTTCATCAGTAAGAATGAAAACATTTTCCTAGAAAATCATACAAAATACAGTGCAACCTCTCCAAAGCAACACCCTTTGGGAGTATTAAGATTATATTGCTGTTCAGAGGTTGTTGCTTAAAAGAGGTCAAATTAATAGTAAAATCATGCAGTGGGAAAAAATCATTATGTTGTTGAAGAGATGTTGTTGCTCAAGAGATGGCCACTCTGGAGAGGTTGTACTGTAGTAAGAAAAAATTCAGCAGCATCAATAACTACCTGGTAGTAAGAAGTATTAAAATATGTCACATGCAGCTTCATAATATAACAATTCAGATATGAGTAAAAGTTGAAACCTTTAAAGTGAAGAATCCTGTATCATCAAATATATGAGTCGTTCTCTTCGCTTCATAGGGTCCAAACTGTGTTTTGTTGGGTATAATCGACTTGGCAACAACGCCAACCAATCCATTACCATCATCAACAACTTCAGCAAAACTTGGCAGTGTAAGTCTTGCCCTTAAAAAGTTAACATCATAATCACCGGTATAAATTTCCAACTTTTTATGGATATAAAGCATTTACCTTTAAGCCTTTCTTAATCATGTCTATAGATCTAACAAGTCCAAACTCATACATGTGTATTGTTTGTTTGAGTTTTACGCCCCTTGTCAACAGGGTCATATGAGGCGGACAGTTCACCTTATCATCATTCCCGGGAAGAACCAGTACTAGACTCCCATCCTCCATTAACGACTGCCAACTTTCTCACATAAAGAGATATGGTCAGCAGCAGGGCTCAAACCCACGACACTCTATAGGTTTAAGGTTACAGAGATTTGAAGTCAGCAACCTTAACCACTCGACCACGGACGCGGGTCTTCAAACTCATTACTGAAACAAATACTAGACACATTTGTATTTATTTCCACATAGGCTGTGGCGAGTATCCAAGTACTCGGGTAATCAGGAATCAATTTGAAAAATCGAGTATGAATAATCGTCATTACTGAGATTTGTGGTTCGCGATCTTGTTTTTTTAACATAAAGTCAAGGACTTATATACATGTATGTTTATAAGTCCTTGATAAAGTGTATTCTTTGTTCTTAAAATTTCCTTTTCCCTGAATATACATGGTCTAACCATGGACTATGTAGTTTGCCAAGAGGTCCACCCGGATCTTTTAATAATGGGTAACAGGCTTTAACCAGAAAATGATGCTGGTAAATCCATTAATTGAAAGGGAGTACGTATAAACCTAAGTCATAGAACAATTGATATTGATTTACTTCATTATTCCTAAAAGAAAATTAAACTTAGCTATCTTCAGGACTGCAATGTTGAAGTTTTAGATAGGTTACTTGGTAACAAAAGATTCGTGATTCGATTTGTGGAATCTAAAATGGAATCTCAGAAATTATATGTTAGCAAGAAACATCTTTTTCCACAGACAATCTCCTTCAAATAAGTTCACAATATAAACTTTTACTGTCAAACCTGTGAACAAAGGCCACCCCTGAGAAAGACAAAATGTGGACTTTAAAGACAGGTGACCTTTATTCATAAGTTATTTTGTTTTAAATAATCAATGATGGTTTTGAAAAGAACAGCATGTTTTCACAGGGTGGCCTTTATTCAGAGGTGACGGTCCACTAAAACAGGTTTGACTGACAGTAGATGAAAAATTCTGAATTTTTTCTTCCACTTACAATGTCTAAATAGAAAAACACATTGAAAAATTGAAACAGTGACTTAAAATATTTACTTAGTAGAAAGTTGGTATAAGGTGATCGAGGCATTGTTTAAACCAAGCTCTGGACACAACTCTGTGGCATGGTTCTCAGCGCAGATATCACAACCTGAAAAAAGATAACATTTATATTACAACCCTAATCAAACAAGTACACATTAGTGAACTTAATTGAGGCTGAAAATGAAAATAAGTTTGTTTGAAGTGTTCCGACATTATTGGCATTTATATTTTTTTTTACTATTGTTATACATAGTTAAAAAACAAAACTTACCTACCTACCCAGTCCTAAAGTTTTTGGTCAGAGCATTCCAAACAAACTTATTATCAGCCTGATGTGAATGTAGTCCTATTTTCACAAACTAACAGTCATGTGATACACATAAATAAATGATGTCATCGTACTATGAGTACATTGTATCCTGAGATCACTGTAGTTGTTGTAGCTGGAAACAATTCATTATTAACATAAAGGACCAAACATTTCTATCGGTAGCAATGCATGTGATAGACAATCAACTATTACAGGAACAGAGGTATGACTATGACATCATGTGCAGCAAGAAATAATTCATACCATTGAGGACATCCATAGTTATCACGTACAAAGATCAAATATAATCAACATCTTCTGTCAACAACCATGCATCAAAATCAGCCTGAAATAAAAAATATTGTTTGTTTGTATATATATCTAATTTAATGTACCTTTTCAACAGTCATATCAGACGGACAGATCATCTACGGTAACAACTGAAGACACACTTGTTCTGTAAATAGCTAATCCATACAGACGATAATGATATTTCTAAAGTCACAGCTGACGCAATATGATAAAAAAATTATTAAAATCTGTTCATTTATTTCTATTATCATTGTAAAGTGCAATAGAATATTATATAATTTTTGCGCTACAAAAATGTCATGTATCTGTATTTGTAACCAATGCTCTGGTAAGAACCAGAACTAGACAGTATAGACTCCCATCCTCCATACGTAACTTTCTCACATAGAGACATGGTTGGTAGCGGGGCTCGAACCCACAACCGTCCATCAGTGAGAAGTTTGAATTAGCGACCTGTAGTGTACCACTCGACCACAGAGGCGGGTCCACTGTAATAGGAGGATGAAGATAATTAGATATGCGGTCTTCGAATTATTAATAATTTTGTGTTGACTCATTTTGGTCCACTAAAAGTTCATTCGGTCCAGTCAAGTTTGCATTTTCACTGGACCAAATTTCCAGTGCTTTAATAAAAAATTGTGAAGACATATTCTTATGACTCTCTATGATGTACAAGATCTACAACAACCAAGTAGACATCAGATCAGACAAGTAACTACAGAGTGGCAACCCACGCACCAGAGGCCAGCATAAGTTCTTCCAGGAGCGTATAACAGACCAGACACTAGCCAACTCCTTCTTCCCAAGGACAGCGCGCGAGTGGAACCTCCTCCCCGACAACGTAGTGTCTGCACCTTCCCTGGACGACTTCACATTACTCCTTGCTGGGTAATCTGACACTTCTTCACAGACTAGTCCAACTAATTAGACTGCTTTGTGACGGCGAGACATTTTTCGACTTGGCTCCGTACCGCACGGATGGCCTTTCCGAATTCGTTCACGAAAATCGGCCAACAGGAAAGCCGAATAAGTAGGGCTACTTGCAAGTCAGATACTCCTCAAACATAATTATGTTCAATCTTTCATGTATCTAATTTAATACATAACCAACCTTTTAAAACGGAATGCATTGAATATTGCAATAGAATATACCTAACAACAGTGCAGTGATATTGTACGCATTACGGCATTTTCGTTTAGTTTCAAGATGGCAAATTGCCATTTTATTGACGATGTCTTGTGGTCGAAAAGAATAATTGCAGATTGGAAAAATTGTATACATTAAACCACTCTTCATCTTTTGTTTATAATCACTAATAGCATTATCAATGACACATTAAATTTTAAGCAATACGAATGTTTATTGAAGCCGACTTCAGACACGCTTATTTGTTTACATGGTTAACACTAATCAAGAATTTCAAATATGGCGGAATCCAGTGACCTATTTCGACATTTCTATTCAATTTTACTTTCATACAAGGAAAAGATAAAACTAAATTTTTATTAAAAACATCAAATATATCGTATTATATTGAATATGATAAAGAACTTGCCTTTAAGCGTGGCTAAGATATTTTGGAGGATAAATATTTTTTCCGTTTTCGTCAAGGTCGTTTCCGCCCTATATTCTTTGCAGTGCGCATGCGTATTTAATTAGGTACTCAAATTTTATGGCATGTCCTTTCGAACATGAGCTTACTTTGGAGGCGGGGCTTAAGGTCACAAATTTATGTTGTTATTGCCAATCAAATTGTAAGAAAAAGCGGGAACCATCTTTAGAGCTTTAACTGGCATTTTAATAGTATCAGACTTAAAAAATATTAATCGCTAAAGAGACACCATTAGGGGTATAGGTTGCGTCAAATTCCGTAACTCCGCCTTCTGGATATATATATATATATAAGTACGGAATACCGGACCCCGTCTCTCAAAATGAGCTTCTTATTTGAGAGACGGCCCGGATTTGCCATATAATCTATATATGTATAAAACAACTTATAAACAATCCGTTAGTCCGAAATCAAGGCGTTATTTATAATTCTTTCAATTAAGAAGTCAATTTAAGAGTCAAATTATGTGCTTTTAACGTGAATAATGAAGTACGTGTAGGTATGAGTTTACTTGAACATATACAGTATAGCTCAAATTAATGGACATCCAGTGAGGGTAGATGTCTTAATTTAATATATTTTACTGTAAAAAATGTATGTAAAATACAGTAAAATCAGTTAATGAGACGTATAATACATTATAATATATGTCTCTGGTAAATATATTAAATTAAGTCACCTCCACTCACTGGATCCGATGGCCACGTTTAAAAGCAAAATATATTGAATTAATTTAGGCACCTACCCTCACTGGATGTCCACTATTAAAATTAAACTACATTAAATTATGACTCCTTTACTCTCACCGGGTGTCCACATTTAACTTTATTATGTAAAAAGACTCCTACCCTTACTGGATGTCCATTTTAAACAGTAAAATATATTAAATGAATACACACCCTCACTGGATGTCCATTTTAAATAGTGAAATATATTAAATTAATACACACCCTCACTGGATGTCCATTTTAAACAGTAAATATATCACATTAAGGCACACCCGGCCTCACTGGGTGTCCATTTTAAACAGTAAATATATCAAATTAAGACACACCCTCACTGGATGTCCATTTTAAACAGTAAAATATATCAAATTAATACACACCCTCACTGGATGTCCATTTTAAACAGTAAAATATATCAAATTAAGACACACCCTTACTGGATGTCCATTTTAAATAGTAAAATATATCAAATTAAGACACACCCTCACTGGGTGTCCATTTTAAACAGTAAATATATATTAAATTAATACACACCCTCACTGGATGTCCATTTTTTACAGTAAAATATATCGAATTAAGGCACCTACCCACACCGAATATATCAGGCAAATCCATCTCGCAAACAAATATCAAGTACATTTCGAGAGACGGTGTCCGGTATTCCGTACTTTATCCAGTAGGCGGAGTTACGGTGTATAACGGAACCTACCTCTACTGGTGTCCTCGCTCTGTTGGATGACCTTTAGCCATTGCCCTACATTAATCGGAACGCATTGAGTAATCTGCGTCGGAGACTTATAAGAAGTCACTAATTTAATGTTCTGTAAGTAATAAGTTTGTCTCTTTTACAGGTAGAGAATATACTGTTGAGTCTTATGGTTGTGAACGATCATCACCGAATAAAATCTGATATTGCTACTTTATTTGGCTACGGCTATTGAACATAGTCGTGTATGTCCATTAAAAAGTTCTACTTTCAGTTTTAACTTTCGTTGTTTTCAGCTTAAAACAAATGTATTTCATGTTTAAGTTTGAGTATTTTTTAATTGTTTCGTTTTGCCAAGTTCATGGTGTGTACATTTGTATGTTTATGATTTCTTTATAGATGATAACATCATAAAATGAAACATAATAGATCTATTGCCTTTGTTTTCTAATATCTAGAATTGATCCAGTCAAATTTGCGCCAAGTGAGATTGCCCCTAGCCCTACTAATTGGGCTTTTCGGTTTGCTGATTTCGTGAATGAATTCAGAAGGGCCATCCTCTGTGCGGGAGAAAGCCAAGTTGAAAAATGTCTCACCGTCTCAAAGCAGTTTAATATGTAGTTGGACTAGATTGCCCCCAAAGTCAGCCATATCACAGGAGATTGAAATTGTGACACAGAATTAAGTTCAGATATAGTCTCGGGCTATTAAAGTATATATTTATAAGCATATATGAGTGATTTGTAGTAGCAAGTAGCATATGGATACAATGTCAATCTCCTGTGGTCAGATTGGCCCCTATAAGTCCTAGATTCTGAAGCACAAATGTTTTTTTCGTGCTTGTCAGGCAAGATTATACTTCTTGGTCAGTATGTGTCTTCAGCGGCGCATGGTGACAATAAGTAAGAAATTGAAGCTATAGAAACGGTGTTTTTTTTTCAGTATTTTGGCCATACCCTTGGGAATGGGAATTTTTTTTGGCATTTTAAAAAAAATTGGGAAAAAATGTATAACTACAATTTTGTCATGTTCAATTTATTCTTCTTATTCTCTCAAAGAACAAACGCTTTTTTGTGAAAGAAACTAGAAATTATTCAATTAATGGGTTCATTTTTATTTTATTTGATTTCAGTTGAAATAGAGACAGATGATCAATAAATGAACAATGTTTCGTCTGTTTAAAGTATTGAAGAAGCCAAATCGTCTAGATGAGTATGCTACCGAAGAGAGAAAAGGATATCTTTGGTACATTACTAGCACCAGAGGGCAAGTCCTACTTCTTCATCGTATTGGACAAATCTACGTCATCACATTTTGTCTGGCGGTGTGCTGGGCCTCTGTGACGTTGGGGCTTCCTATCATTTTCGAAGATTCGCCATGGAGACTGAATATTGCTCAATATTTGATGAAATATATCTGCTTCTGTATCATATCAAATTACTTGTTAGCAGTTTACCATGCGAGCAAGTCTCACATTAGAGGAAACAATGGGAAGGATTTACCTATAAGAAGTTTGGACTCATCAAATCATTCTCAAACATTTACATCAAGCCAAAGCGAAGGAAGTGATTTGAACTGGCATTTATGTTCGCACTGTGATACAAAAGTTCCTCCTCGAGCGAGACATTGTGTGCTCTGTCAAACTTGTGTACTGAAAAAGGACCATCATTGCTTTTTCACTGGCTGTTGTATCGGCTTCTACAACCAGAGATATTTCATAACATTTTGTGTATTTGGTATCATTGGTGGGACCTGGGGCTTGTACAATCTAGGCACTTACCTTTCGGTTAATTATGCTTCGTTTCTGAGTTTACAGATCTTCAAGTATTTTTTACCCGTGTGTTTTATGATGTGTGTATTTGGTTATGTTACAGTATTCGATGCTCTGCTTGTATTACTGTTTTATCTACATGTAACTAGTACAGCCACCTCATTTTATTACTTCAGTTGGGAAATGTTTATCATATACCGTGGTCAGACAAGCTACGAGTGTATGAAGGGTAAAAAGCTGTACTGTGATAACTTCATGGCCAATATGCGCTCAGTTTTTGGGCCTTATTGGTTGGTTGGCTTTGTAATTCCCATCCCATTCCTTATAAATGAAGGTGACGGAAAATCATGGAAATTGAATCATAAAACTGCTTAGCAAATATCATTAGATTCCCAAATATGAAATCCAAAGTCAATCATGTGATTAACTTAACTGCTATTGTCTTGGTGCTAAACTGAAAATCATTTTTCTTTGCTCATTAAGTCTATATAGTCATAATTATGTGGACTTTATAAAATCCAGAAAAATATTCTGTGATATTGTGTTTTAACAACTATGAGGTGAATAAGGGGAATAATTTTTGCTAACATTTTTTAACATTCTTCCCTTTTGGACCTGATGCAGCAACCTGTTATGAGAATTGTGGTCATGAAAATGATAAAAGCTTTGTATTCATTTATGTAGATTTCATACTCGTGAAGTCAGGTTTTTATTTCTTTATCATATATTGCAGTCTGTAAAGGGCACCTTTTCTGAAAAATGTTTTGAAATCATGCAATTTTTCTCGCATTTCCAATTTACTCCTTGAAATTTCATTCTCCAAATTGATTTCGGGCGATTTTTTTCCCCGAAAGACGCTTCAACCCACTATTTTCGTCCCATATTAAGGACTAGGGCGCCTTCCCAAAAATATAAAGAAAACTGCTGGAAGTTCTAGTCTTTTCAACAGAAAGTTGATTAATTTTGTTTGAACTTTTAAGACACCACTGTCTGGCTGTGCAAAACAAACCAAAGTATATAAATTATTAATGTGTATGTGGTTTCTTGAAATGATTTGCAAATGGTTGTTTTTTTTTCAGCAATTTTATGACAAAATACATGTATTATTGTATTATGTTTAATTATTTTGTGTATGGATGATTGTAAATGTATTATTAGTAGATTTTTACAAGTATACATACAATAGAACCACAATATTATGGCCACACTTGGGTTTGAATGATCATGGGGGGGAAACTTTAGATGATCTTAATAATATACAGGTGGTCACTAAGTGAGGATGAAGTGTAAATGTCTTTTGATATGAGATTTTTATATGAAATGATATTGTATATAAAAACTGTATTAAAATGTTTTACTTAGGTCCTTTGTTTTACTTAGTATTTATTGTTTGTTATTGTTTCCCTTTCTGCAAAAAAGTTGAAAAACAGAGAAAAACTGATTTTTAATAATTGGGCTATAATATTTTTTTAATATTAATATTTTTGTATAGAATTGAGCAGACATGTTAAAAAAGTACGGTATTAGGCTATTAATACCTTAATTAAATGACGTTATGCTTGTCTGATGCCACTGATTAACTCCACAGACTAACAGTTAACAGTTCGCTTGTAAAATGCGGGGGACTAGGCCTATCATTACATTTGATTCTGATCATTCTAGTGCATATTTTGATTGATGATGTCTCGGATACCAATTAATGTTGACACACGTTTGTTCATTCCTTATTTAGAAATACTTGTGAACCCTGCTGCTTGTTTAATCATTGTTACAAACAAAGTACATTGACAAACATGATAGTAATTCGGCCATACTTTAAAAAAATGTTTGTTTGCGGTAACTACCCAGACACCTTTCAGTGGGTAGGTAGGTAGGAAATTATTTTTTTTACAGTTTAATTTTTATATTG
This sequence comes from Lutraria lutraria, assembly GCA_964023205.1. NCBI lineage: Eukaryota > Metazoa > Mollusca > Bivalvia > Venerida > Mactridae > Lutraria > Lutraria lutraria. The sequence goes on along the minus strand of OZ026850.1, from coordinate 12,163,404 downwards.
AATTAAAAATACATGTCAGAATGCTATATTTTTATTCAAATTTTTACCTGGGAGGTCAAATAAGTATATTTTAAACTTCCATTACTCTTAACTTGCAGTCCATATGTTTAAATATGCTTTTATGAATCTAAAATCTGGCATGTATAATAATTATGTATTATGTCATGATCAGAGGCGAATTATTTGGGGGGGGGGGGCGCACCTGGCATGTGCCCCCCTAAATGTGCTTGACCATAGATAGAAATGAAGTATATATGGCCCCCACAATGCTATTACACCTCCCTAACCAGAGATCCTGGATCCACCTCTGATATCAGATTATAGTATACCTACCTAGCTGGACTTGCAATAATGTTATGAATTTTGACAGAATTAAATATTTTGCAATATTGCAGTTATAGATTATATTACTTTAATATAGCATGGTGGTATTCATAAATATATAAATCATATTACTGTCAAACCTGTAAAATAAAGGCCACCCTTCGGAAAGACAAAATGGTTTATTAAATAACTGGCCTTAATCAAAGGGTGGACTATATACGGAGATGACTGCTAGTTCAGGTTTGATTGTACATTGTAATTGTAAGATTTGAAAGTTTTTATGGCTATCAGAAATAACATTAATTACACCCATGATTATGTACAGCACAGACTGGTTCCAGTAACGTACATGTATTCATCTGTATCAATAATTAATAAGACTTATCTTGAGGTCAAATAAATACGTATCTGACCAGTAGTTTGATGCTCGATTAAAATAAGACGAAAATATAGTATCTGGCCATACATGATATTGATAACGTGTCCCTGGAAACGACATGCAATATGTACAGTGCAACCTCTCCAAAATAACAAACCAAGGGCTCAGCGCAACACTGACATAACTTGTTCTTATTTCAATATGAGTTATGACACTGCTGCGTTGACCCCTCGATTAACAACACCCTTTGGGAGTAGCAAAATTTTGTTGTTAGGAGCAAGGACTTATATACATACAATATGTATGTATAATTATGTCCTTATTAGGAGGTAGTTGCTCTAGAGAGGTGAAATTAATAGTTAAATCGTGCAGTGGGTAAAATCATGCTGTTGTTGAAGGGAGGTTGTTGCTCAAGAGAGGGCTACTCTGGAGAGGTTGTACTGTACATTCGTTTATTATTCTTGCTCCTATATATACTTATGGTATAAGTAGCTTAAGAAAACTGCAGGCTTTCTCAGTATGACCATATAGTTATGCGATAAATCCTTCGGTAATTTTAATAACAATAAACTTCTCGGATTACAACAGGGATGGACGCTTCCAACATTCAGGTTTTCTGTCATAAACTCTCCCTCTGGTTCCCCAAAGCTAACAGTCACTAACTTGTCATGTCCCCTTTTAAAAGCATATATAATATTACATGTACAAACTGTATATAGAAACCGAAGTGGGAGTCACATTTCTCGGTATTATCTTGAAACTACTTTAACTAGTTGTATCTTAATAAAACTCTCTTAAGAATCAGTCACTGTTGGAAATCAGTGAACAATACTGTAAAATCAGAAATTTTCACGAAGGATTAATTTTCGCGAGTAGATGATTTGTGCAAAAATAAATGTTCGCTTGATATTTACCTTACAAACCTAACAGCACCGGTTACATTCACCAACTTGACGTTCTATACATAGCGTGACGTCACTACGTTTGTCTACCGTAGTGTACACATTGCCAAATTGAAAGTAACATACCATCCTGGCCACCATATTGGATTTTATTGATACGGATATGTTCAAGTTGTTCAAATCATTAGTGGCACAAGCCTAATTCAATGAAGATGATTTGATTGAAAACTACAAAAAAAATATTGTGGAAATAGTACTGTACGTAGTTCGATCAATTTTCCATAGCCGTCATGCACTCGCTTGTTGGCGTACGTGAATTTTGATGAGGACCGAAGTGAGTTACGGTAATTTTTTTACATCTGCCATTCAATTTGTTGAACTAGTTCCCGTTCTATATGTTGCAGTGCAAGTCTATGTAAGTTCATTCATTCAGTTTCCATGAGTACTTTCAGCACTTTGATATGTCTGCACATTTCTCGAGACCATCTTAAATTTAAAGCCGTCCGCCTTCTCAGAACAATAAGATAGATTAAAAGAAGCTGAGCATTGAAACTTGTATATTTAGAGAGATATATAAGCGGTGGCGTAGCCATAAACATATTTAAGCTGAGGCACTCTGTGGAGGTCAGGGGTTCCTCTAAGGTGTGACTGTGATCACATATTACATAAAACGTCATTACCAAAAAAGCTAAAACGTCGGTGCGTTTTGGACGTCACATAAACCAATTCTCATAATCATGGACGTTATTGATGACAGTTTTGTAACAATAAAGTTATATTTTTACCATAGGTCTACATCATGTATGAATTAACATTCTTTGCTGAAACAAGCGATAGGACCGAGGAACCTATAGCTGACGCACACGGGTTATATTACAGTTTTAATACGTTCTACTCATTATAATACAATCGAATGAATGTTTAACTTTTTTAGGCGGAATTAATTGAACAAATTATTTTTTATTGCTTTGAAAATCATGAATAGCTAGCTGAGGCTTGCAACTGCCTCGGTGTACCTCTTGGTGTAGGCTACGACGCTGAGAAGATAGAAGAACGTTAATACATGTATACTTTTAATCATTACTTCAGTTCACAGTACTCCAGGACAAGAATGAATTATTTCTCTGTCAGTATAATGTTACACTATGTATACATAATTAACATATATCACGTCCCTTGATAATAACACTATAGTTTCATTGTAATCAAATCAAATAAATAATTCAAACTCGATCTCTTGTGGTGGGATGTGCCTCTAGAAGCTTGATGTCAATTGACCACGCGCGTCATTCGAAGCCACTGCACATGTCCTAATGACGTTTTAGTCCAACTGTGAGAGAAGTTAGATCCGTTGCGGATATTGACGTGATGAATGAACAAAGTGAAAACTGAAAAGGCTTATAAGTTCGTCTTATGGACTATTAAGAAGACTGCAAAGATATGAAGAACAGAACGGTAAGAATAAAGATATTAATTCATGTAGTTTAATTATCGGAAGTAATTTCTCATTTCTACGTACGCGTCTATTTTAGTAAATTATCTTAAAACTTTATATTTATTTTCATAGTTTCTTATTTGTATAAATATATTTTTTTTATTCGACTTCATCATCTTAGTTATAAATGTCTTCCTATTCAAAATTGATTACATATTTCAACTAAATGTGTTGGTCGATAAACGATTTTAAGATTATTATACACCAGGGATGGGTATTGTGGGATATATTTCGTATCGCGATACATTGCGATATGCAACACTGTATTGCAATACGTATTGCGATATACTAGGAGTTAAAAACTCCGATTTATTAAGTATTCGCGATCAAGCTTGGAATTTAATTCAATCAATCATTTTGCATGATATGGTATCTTTATTCAAGGAATCACAAAGATACTAATGAAAATATCAGTGACTAGCATGAAACTTCATGTTGTAAAGTATACAACAATTGTACATATAAAGCTCTCCTTGAGCAAGACGACACATACGTTCAGTACTAATAGGGTTAGTTACACACAAACAATATTTCTTTTTTCAGGTCAAATTAGGTAACAGCTGATACTTACAATTTGTAGTCACTGAGTCAATTTCAATTTACTTACAAAATATCGCGATACGGGGTGGAACCGTACCGGTACGTATTGTATTTGGATTTTGGAACGTATTGCAATATATACCGGTATTATCGCGCACCACTATTATACACACGAATTGATTGAAGGCTTTAAATCCATTACGTACAGAAAAATCTCATAAAAAACGGAGAAGTCAATTTGGCGAGTGAATACCGTTCTTTTAAAAACAGTCATTGATTATTTAGAACAAAATTAATGACTTCCGAATGAAGGTCACCTGTCAATAAAGACCATATTTTGTCTTTCCCATGGATTGCCTTTGTTCACAAGTTTTACCGTATGCATCTTAAAATAGTGACGACAGGCTTTCTTTTGTGTTTTTATGTTGATAACTGAAACTCGACGAGTTTCCGTTTGTTTATACATATTCAACAGGAAATATATAGTAATTATAATTGTTAGAAAATGTATGATTGTATTTACATGTATATCATAATAAATTCCGGTTTGATCGCGTAGTAATTTTAATTCAGACTAATTGATATATTGTACTGAATACCAACCAGGGCTGCTTTATCCAGTTTCATTGGTGCATGTATTGTTGAATTTTCAGCTTTTTAAATACACTATAGTTATGACCCCATTGAAGAAAAGCAGAGTCTATTGCTTTGCACATGACGGTCGGTTGGTCGATCGTCCGTCCGTCCGTAACCAGACCTTGTCTCACACACAGTGTCCTTCGATCAGCACAGGAACCTTGTCCGACGAATAACTAGAGAACGATTTGACCTAAGGTCCTCAAATTTAATTGGAGGGTTCGTCATCACATTTAGATGACCCCTATACATTTTGAGGTCGCTAGGTCAAAGGTCAAGGTCTTACTATCCAGTTATCTTTTAGAGGTCAGCCGTGTTTCACAAAGACTTCTTGTTTATCATGTTTTTTTTTTTTCATGTAGGATGTGAGATTATTATCTCACTAGAATACGCAGCTCTTACATGAATCTGATTTCTTAATAATCGATGTTTTTTTCTTTTAATAAATTGGTGACCGAATCATTAGCTTTATTATCGAAATTATTGGCTGAATATTCAGTTAATTTGTATAAATGTTACAATAGGCGTGTACGTCCTATATCCTGATATATAGCGTATGACGTTATTAAAATTATTTACGTCTTTTTCGGGATATTCTATGTTATCCGGATATCCGCTTTAATGTAGCATACAAGTTGTGAGTGTGGTTCGTTGTTTGATTAAGGTCCGTGAAAGCTTTCAGTATAAGTTTGATTTTGAACATTTCAAGCGTAAAAAAATAAAATATTTTATAAGGTACATGTAGAAAGAGTATACAATGTATATAACTTGACGATATTTTTTCTGGGAGACAGAAACTTGTTCATATAAATTTAATTAATTTTTTTTAAATATATGCGTCTTATAAGTATAACACGATGTGTTTTTACCATATCTCTTTACAACAATTTACGTTTGACAAATTGTTAAACATGAAGTCCTAATGTTTTAGGATGAAAATGTAAGTGACTCGTCAATTACTTCATGGCGGGCGTCAGTGTCGTCATGTTGACATTGGTGAATCTAATTTGTCTAAATTTCAGGCAGCAGAACGGTAGCATGACTTCAAGTGGCAAGAAGGTATATTTCGGGAAACAATACGGATCAGTTCGGGAGTTAGCCACGATGATTATGGCGCGCATGCGCGATGATGAACCTAAGCTGATCAGACAAATGAAAAAGCTAACAAAAGATCGTAGAAGTTTTGTTATTCAAATTCTTTCCGCCAATATTGACGGATGGACTCCGATTCACGCTTGTGCTTTAAGAAGTTCAAAAAAGTTATTGAAAGTGTTTCTAAATTCCGGAATTGATATTAACACAACAATGGGCCAGCCAGACGGGTTGCCAGGTGGGTGCACACTGCTACACATGGCGTGCTTGAGAGGTGATATGGAATTAATAGAATATCTAGTCTCACAAAAACCTGTCCTTGATATTAAGGACAGTAATAATATGTCACCCGTGGCATATGCTGCTCAAAGGAACCATAAACGAGCCGTGCGGTTCTTGCAAGACAGTGGCGCCAATATGACAGGAGTTGTCGCCCCTTCTTATGATTGTATTACCCCACAGTCCTCTACGACAAAGTTCTGCTTCTTTTGATACAAATGAAAGAAACAATGAAATTCGATATGATCCATCAATATAATCTTCTTATAAACAAATGTGTTTATTTCTAACGTTTGTATGGAATTATAAAACAGCGATCGAACAGCATGCGGCAAATACACAATACATTTGTGTGACAATTATGTTAGCAACAAATATTTTTTCATTCGTTGCATGGTTAGCTAGCTATATGATACATGTAGTCGAAATCATCATTTTAAACTTGTTAATTCAGAAGAGTTTTCAACCCGAAAGTTGATGATGTATTTTGATACTGATAAAAAACTCTTTGTCTTTTCGACAATGCGTGTATGTTGGATTTTATTGGTTGTTCAATTCTGCAATTCATTTATTGTTATACTTTTGAAGTGCCTCTAGTTTGAATCTGTCCCGTTAAGTGCGAACTTCTGTCTAGAGTTGTCGGACTTTACCCCTCAGATACATGTATGTTAAACTGGTTCCCGGTGCATGTTGCAGTGCACCAAAAAAAGTACACACACGTCAACGGGAACCAGTTTACATGTATGTATGTATGTTAGAGATAACGACCGGCAACTCTATATAGATTAGTTCAGTGAAAGCAAATAATTTGAACATTTCTCATTGTTTGGGTATCCAAGGTAAATAGATAAACGAACATAGTGCTAGAAATATACATGTACCATTTTTTATTACATTGTATGCAACGAAAAGACTTATTTTGTACAAAAATAATTTGTATAAGTAATAAGTTTCCATGGCACAAAACTTCAAATTATTGAATGTGTATGAATTCATGAAAATTTTGCAATTTCCTAACAACCATGTTCATGCAAATTGAATATACGTAGGTATGGCACTGGTTGTCAAAAAAATGGACAGAAAAATATACAGATGCGAACGCTTGGTTATACATGTGTATGTATTTACATTTTGTTAGTATATACATAAACATATTGACTAGCACAAAAAATGAATACATGTTTACTTATTGTATTTCAATTGTAGTAATATATGTACACCTGTTCGACAGTCACATTACCATGAACAATAATTGGTCCATACAATTGTTTGAGCAACTTAAAAAAATATGGGGTGCAGTAAACACTTTCTTGGTCCTAATTTATTTTAGTGCAAACTATAAAATGTACAACAATTTTAACTGTGATCATAGACAAGAAAATAACATAACGTATTAACCTTAACAGTTAACAAATAAGTGAATGCATCTCATGCAACGTAGTTAAACTTTTCAGTACAGGGTTTTAATTTCAGAACAAGTAACATGTATTTTAGCTATAGCCTAGAAAATCGACACATCGTCCTGAGTACAGAAATGAACTGTTTAAAAAATACAATGATCTATACTTTTGTATATATAAATTATTATGTTCAGCAATGTTTGTGGTGAAATATATGTTAATAAGTAATAATTAATATTAATTAATACTAATAATTAATTCACGTACTAATATTTGATACTAATTAGTACTGTTAATTATTATTAATAATTAATATTTATTACATTTTAGAAATAATTATATGTGATATGTAGACTTTTGCCGAGCTAAACTTTAAAATGTTTTTTACAATGATTTGTATAATAGTTACATGTATACATACAAGTTTTGTTTACAATAAACAACTACACTGTAGTATGGTCGAAAACAAAACCCAATATGTCCATTAGACTAGAGCACAAACTGTGAACATATCAGATTAGATATGGAAAAGATCACGTGACTTTCAACAGAAATATGTGTCCCTATAATGAAGTCAGAAAATCTTAATACAATTTCATGGATTTCTCAAAAAGCTCAGCCATGTTATCAGCGTGTACTTCACGTGGGGACAGCTTCACCAAACGATGCTGAAGAAATAAAAGACATAAATTCCATCATTTGAAAAAACATTAGTTTATGAAGTCTTTTCAAATATTATTTTTCCAGAAAAGAAATACTCATGTTTATAATTTGTTTAAAATTTGTTTAAGTTTGAAAAATAAAATCCGAATCATTAATTGTAAATGATTCCAATGGGTTGAATTATATCCCATAATCCCAACAAAACGGACACGTTTTTTTCGACCTTACCTACCCTAATTTGTGGTCAATCCTATTAAGCAGCATATGGCTAACTGTTTAGCCTTCCTAAAGTACTGTACTAAGACTGTCAACCAGATGATATATAAATGAAGTAAAACATCGATTATCCGAACTCGGATTATCCGAACACCTAGCTAGTGTTATCCGAAAAGAGTTTTCGGTCCCGAATTCCCGCTAAATATCTCAAAGAGCGAGTTCGATTAAAACTATAGTTACAATAGTTCAACTAAACATATATCGAACCAACCCTAATCGTGCTCTACTCTGGTTTGTCTAGCTACTCTTGTTCTACAAACGGCAACACGCTTGTTTCTCTCGTTCCAATATGGCGGCTATGGGAAATTCATAAGTTATTGACGAAATATTTTTATTTGAATGCATTGTATTTTTTTAATCAATATCATGATACTGAATATGTGATAAAAGATGGTTAGATTTAAGCTAGGTTATGTAAGCATGTTTTGACCTACATAATTCTATGTTACCTAGTTAGGAAGTATTTGTCATATGCTTTCGCGATTTAACGTAAACATTGTAAAAATTCAACGCCATGTTTGTTTATCACGTACAGTACGACTAGACTCAGTTCGTTTATTGACATGCACAGATTCACTTCCGGGATACTAAAGTCGTAACATAGTTGTTTATCGAACTCGCCATAACCTCAATTATCCGAATCGTTTATCCGAAACCATGGATTATCCGAAATCATATTTCGGTCCCGTCTATTTCGGAGCATGATAAGGATTGATAAAACAGGAATAGCTGCTACCTGCGGTATTTGCCTTAACTGGTAGATATGAAAACTTACCTGTGGCATGGCGCCTTGAACCATAGTATCAACATTTTCGTTGGTGTATCCTAAAGCATTTAACCCATCGTGTACTTTCAGATCATGTAACAATCCACGAAGAAAATCTGGCAGTATCTTCCCAGCATCTTCTTTCTTAGCGTTACTGATATCTACACCTAAAACACACCGAAATAAAATTGCTGCAAAAGTAGCAGAAATTGCATATACAGTACAGCCTCTCCAGTGTGCCCTCTCTTGAGCAACAACCTCTCTTCAACAGCAGCATGATCATTTCCCACTGCACCATTTAACTATTAATTTAACCCCTCTAGAGCAACAACCTCTCAACAATAACATAATTTTGCTACTCCCCAAAGGGTGTTGCTTTGGAGAGGATGTACTGTATTTCACTCTTGAAAGGATGCAGCTGTTCTTGGAATTCGGTATTGAAGCATCTTGGTTGACGAGACCAAAAGATATTGACCACCTTTTGCATTATAAAGAGACAGTTGTATGGAATAATTAGCTCTGATACTATCGGCAATTCTTTTATTGGATCTGATTGTAAGAGTATATGATACGTACACTGAGATATTGGCGCCATCTTGGGAACCAAAAAAAAACGATTGTAATACTTAGGTAGTATCATTAGAATTGGACACAAAGAAACAGGTGGTGGTTATAATGAAATGGTCGTATTGTGCAGAGGTTGCTTAAGTGAGGTATTACTGTTTACTGTACCTAATGCCTCAGCTGCTTCTAAGTGTCTCTCAGGCAATGCTGGCGCTGTGAACTCAAACACTGCTGGGGCCGATACAACTACTGATAAGCCATGTGGCTGAAATTATTGAAACAAATGTACGAGTATTTTACTAGGATTAAACACACCATTGTCGTTTCATTTTACATACAGTACAACATCTCCAGAGCGACTCTCTCTTGAGCAACAACTTCCCTTCAACAACAGCATGATTTTTCCCATTGCACGATTTAACCATTAATTTAACCTCTCTAGACCTATAGCAAACACCTCTCAAAAAAAAATCCCAAATGATGTTGCTTTGGAGAGGTTGCACTGTATTGTTGTTTTAGTCATTGTAAGACATACTGAGAAAAGATTGTAAATACATAAGATTGTACTGATTATATTGTTTATGGTTAACGGCTGAATAGTTCCGAGAGTTTAAAATATATACAATGTACATGTACTTACAATTAAAGGAATTGATTGATCGTAACCTTTCTCAGTGAAAGACTTGACATTACCAGAGATGGGATAAGACATACCATGGCTGAAATATACATTCAAACAATTAATGTTATAATTTTATTGCTTACCATTCCTTTGTAATTAACACTACTAAATAATTATAGTTCGGATGGAGCTTGTTTTGAACAATGCATCTTATCACATATTGCATATTGGTCAACTCGTTGTATCGTATCGGTCAAATAATATTGTATCGTATCATATTGGTCTACTCATATCGCATCGCATTATTAGCTAGACAACTCATATTACCGTATCATAAAAATCGATTCAATTGACATATTGTATCGAAAATGCCCCCAACCGATACACAGTCTTAATACATGTATACCGCAGTCAAAATAACGCCAACAGTTAGCATTCTTGGCTAGTAAGAGATTGACCTACCAAAGATGGCATCCAGAATTACCAAACCCAACACCAGCGTAAGCACTAGCCAAATGCATGGCTGCCCTTGCTTCAAAGTCATCAGCGTTGAAAGTAGCTCTGAAAGTGTACAAAAATACAGAATGTTTCACTTACGTAATATTAAATTTTGAACTGTACGTGCTGTACACATACTGCATGACTAGTATTGACTACACCATTTTATGTTGCTTATTCAAAATGACTTCGTTGCAATTACGTTGTATTGTACTTGTGTGGTGTAACTGTTTCTGGAGGTGAGTTTCAGTTCAAAGAAATTTGGTTCAATAGCGTTGCTTTATTTGAACTTGCTTTAAAATAATGAAATACACCGCATTATATTATGTTAATGGTAAGTAAAGTACTACATGTAGTAATTAATTGAAATAATCCATATTAACAACATACAGACATTTTTACGAATTTAAGTTCAAATAAATGTATATTTTGTTGTTATTTTCCATTGCTATGCAAGTATGCCCGTCTTTCCTTTCCAGGAACAAAATTACGTAAATTGGTTTTGTATACCAGTAATAGATTACTAATTGCCATATTAATTTTAAAGAAGTTACTCATGTTGTCTTGAATATGAAACATTTCGGTACCTTCTAATGTATTTTGAGGTGAGGCGCAGGGCGTGCAGGCACCATATATCACTGATTGGGTTACTGCCCTGGTAAGCCGGTCTCAAACCTGGGTCTGTAGGCCTTGGGGTTCTCTCTAGGTATGGTTTCGCGGTGTATGATTCAATTGCATGGCTGTAACAACAACAGACAATCATAACAAAGATTACATTAGTGTTCATGTATGTACATTCAAACCTGTAAATAAAGGTCATGATTGGGAAAGACGAATTATGTCTTTTATTGACAGGTGGACATTTTTCATAGGTCATTTGTTGTAAATAATAAATGACGGTTTTAAATGAATGGCACTTTAATAGTCAGAGGGTGCCCCTTATTCGGAGGTGATCGCTTACACAGGTTTGACTGTATATACAAACATAGTATTTATTTCAGTCTTTACTGAGTAAAACATGCCTCAGATAATCTTTCTGCTTTCTTTGTTATAAGTCTCACCTTACAAATGTTGTTGAGGGCAAAGCGTATATGATGGCTCCCCACTTCAAAAGTAACCTCCTCTGTTCTGGACTCTGTTGCGTATGCGTATGACCATTCAAATGTATTGAGAGTGATAATGTATATACAGTACAATCTCTCCAGAGCGGCTCTCTCTTGAGCAA
>OZ026850.1:11536743-11546743 GCA_964023205.1 Lutraria lutraria | reverse complement strand
AAAATAAAAGCTTTCTGCGGCATTGTAAATATTTAGCTTTAACAGTTTGATAAAATCGTAATTCAATTTTACATATCGCTGGCACAATAAATCGCAGCATACCAAAATAAAAAGAATTTTACAATTTTAATCATAATAATAATTACCATCATCATCATCATCGTCGACGTCAGTATCATCGTCGTCCGTATCATCATCATCGTCGTCAGTATCATCATCGTCGTCAGTATCATCATCGTCGTCAGTATCATCATCGTCGTCAGTATCATCATCGTTGTCAGTATCATCATCGTCGTCAGTATCATCATCGTCCGTATCATCATCATCGTCGTCAGTATCATCATCGTCGTCAGTATCATCATCGTCGTCAGTATCATCATCTTATGAAGACAAAATAATTTAGGCGTAATAACAAATATATCACGTTTTGATGTTAAAAACAGTTTTTCGTAAAAAAGGAAAAATCATCAGCGTCGTAATCGTAATTCATATTTACGTACTGCTTGCACAATAAATCGCAGCATACCGAACTAATATAATTTTACAATTTTAATCATAATTATAATTACCATCATCATCATCGTCGTCGTCATCATCATCTTATGGAGACAAACATAATTTAATCGTAATAACAAATATATCACGTTTTGATGTTAAAAAACCTTTCTGTGAAAAAAGACTGTTGATAAAAACGGAAAAACTATCGACGTTATTACGCGGCTAAAAATAAAAGCTTTCTGCGGAATTGTACATATTTAGCTTTAACAGTTTGATAAAATCGAAATTCACTTTGACATATCGCTTGCACAATAAATCGCAGTAGCATACCAAAATAAAAATAATTTTACAATTTTAATCATAATAATAATTACCATCATCATCATCATCGTCGTCGTCAGTATCATCATCGTCCGTATCATCATCATCGTCGTCAGTATCATCATCGTCGTCAGTATCATCATCGTCGTCAGTATCATCATCGTCGTCAGTATCATCATCGTCGTCAGTATCATCATCGTCGTCAGTATCATCATCATCCGTATCATCATCATCGTCGTCAGTATCATCATCGTCGTCAGTATCATCATCGTCGTCAGTATCATCATCGTCGTCAGTATCATCATCGTCGTCAGTATCATCATCGTCGTCAGTATCATCATCGTCGTCAGTATCATCATCGTCGTCAGTATCATCATCGTCGTCAGTATCATCATCATCCGTATCATCATCATCGTCGTCAGTATCATCATCGTCGTCAGTATCATCATCGTCGTCAGTATCATCATCGTCGTTAGTATCATCATCGTCGTCAGTATCATCATCGTCGTCAGTATCATCATCGTCGTCAGGATCATCATCGTCCGTATCATCATCATCGTCGTCAGTATCATCATCGTCGTCAGTATCATCATCGTCGTCAGTATCATCATCGTCCGTATCATCATCATCGTCGTCAGTATCATCATCGTCGTCAGTATCATCATCGTCGTCAGTATCATCATCGTCGTCAGTATCATCATCGTCGTCAGTATCATCATCGTCGTCAGTATCATCATCGTCGTCAGTATCATCATCGTCCGTATCATCATCATCGTCGTCAGTATCATCGTCGTCGTCAGTATCATCGTCGTCGTCAGTATCATCATCTTATGAAGACAAACATAATTTAGGCGTAATAACAAATATATCACGTTTTGATGTTAAAAACAGTTTTTCGTAAAAAAGGAAAACCCATCGGCGTGATAATCGTAATTCATTTTTACGTACTGCTTGCACAGTAAATCGCAGCATACCGAACTAAAATAATTTTACAATTTTAATCATAATTATAATTACCATCATCATCATCGTCGTCAGTATCATCATCGTCGTCAGTATCATCATCGTCGTCAGTATCATCATCGTCGTCAGTATCATCATCGTCGTCAGTATCATCATCGTCCGTATCATCATCATCGTCGTCAGTATTATCATCGTCCGTATCATCATCATCGTCGTCAGTATCATCATCGTCATCAGGATCATCATCGTCGTCAGTATCATCATCGTCGTCAGTATCATCATCGTCCGTATCATCATCATCGTCGTCAGTATCATCATCGTCGTCGTCATCGTCGTCGTCATCATCATCATCTTATGAAGACAAACATAATTTAATCGTAATAACAAATATATCACGTTTTCATGTTAAAAACATTATCTGTTGATAAAAAAGGAAAAACTATCGACGTTATTAAGCGGCTAAAAATAAAAGCTTTCTCCGGCATTGTGAATATTTAGCTTTGACAGATTGATAAAATCGTAATTCACTTTTACATATCGCTGGCACAATAAATCGCAGCATACCAAACTAAAAATAATTTCACAATTTTAATCGTAAGAATCATTACCATCATCATCATCATCGTCGTCATCATCATCATCGTCGTCATCATCATCGTCATCATCATCGTCGTCGTCATCATCGTCGTCATCATCATCGTCGTCGTCATCATCGTCGTCATCATCATCGTCGTCATCATCATCGTCGTCATCATCGCCGTCGTCATCATCGTCGTCGTCATCATCATCATCTTATGAAGACAAACATAATTTAGGCGTAATAACAAATATATCACGTTTTGATGTTAAAAACATTTTTTGGTAAAAAAGCAAAAACAATCGGCGTCGTAAACGTAATTCATTTTTACGTACCGCTTGCACAATAAATCGCAGAATACCGAACTTAAATAATTTTACAATTTTAATCATAATTATAATTACCATCATCATCATCGTCGTCATCATCATCATCTTATGAAGACAAACATATTTTAATCGTAATAACAAATATATCACGTTTTCATGTTAAAAACCTTTCTGTCAACAAGACTGTTGATAAAAAAGGAAAAACTATCGACGTTATTAGGCGGCTATAAATAAAAGCTTTCTGGGGCATTGTAAATATTTAGCTTTGACAGTTTGATAAAATCGTAATTCACTTTTACATATCGCTGGCGCAATAAATCGCAGCATACCAAACTAAAAATAATTTCACAATTTTAATCATCAGAATCATTACCATCATCATCATCGTCGTCGTCATCATCATCGTCGTCATCATCATCGTCGTCATCATCATCGTCGTCATCATCGTCGTCGTCATCATCATCGTCGTCATCATCGTCGTCGTCATCATCATCATCTTATGAAGACAAACATAATTTAGGCGTAATAACAAATATATCACGTTTTGATGTTAAAAACATTTTTTGGTAAAAAAGCAAAAACAATCGGCGTCGTAAACGTAATTCATTTTTACGTACCGCTTGCACAATAAATCGCAGAATACCGAACTAAAATAATTTTACAATTTTAATCATAATTATAATTACCATCATCATCATCGTCGTCATCATCATCGTCGTCATCATCATCGTCGTCGTCATCATCGTCGTCATCATCATCGTCGTCATCATCATCGTCGTCATCATCATCGTCCTCATCATCGTCGTCGTCATCATCATCATCTTATGAAGACAAACATAATTTAGGCGTAATAACAAATATATCACGTTTTGATGTTAAAAACATTTTTTGGTAAAAAAGCAAAAACAATCGGCGTCGTAACGTAATTCATTTTTACGTACCGCTTGCACAATAAATCGCAGAATACCGAACTAAAATAATTTTACAATTTTAATCATAATTATAATTACCATCATCATCATCGTCGTCATCATCATCGTCGTCGTCATCATCGTCGTCATCATCATCGTCGTCGTCATCATCGTCGTCATCATCATCGTCGTCATCATCATCGTCGTCATCATCGTCGTCGTCATCATCATCATCTTATGAAGACAAACATAATTTAGGCGTAATAACAAATATATCACGTTTTGATGTTAAAAACATTTTTTGGTAAAAAAGCAAAAACAATCGGCGCCGTAACGTAATTCATTTTTACGTACCGCTTGCACAATAAATCGCAGAATACCGAACTAAAATAATTTTACAATTTTAATCATAATTATAATTACCATCATCATCATCGTCGTCATCATCATCGTCGTCGTCATCATCGTCGTCATCATCATCATCGTCATCATCATCGTCGTCATCATCGTCGTCGTCATCATCATCATCTTATGAAGACAAACATAATTTAGGCGTAATAACAAATATATCACGTTTTGATGTTAAAAACATTTTTTGGTAAAAAAGCAAAAACAATCGGCGTCGTAAACGTAATTCATTTTTACGTACCGCCTGCACAATAAATCGCAGAATACCGAACTAAAATAATTTTACAATTTTAATCATAATTATAATTACCATCATCATCATCGTCGTCATCATCATCATCTTATGAAGACAAACATATTTTAATCGTAATAACAAATATATCACGTTTTCATGTTAAAAACCTTTCTGTCAACAAGACTGTTGATAAAAAAGGAAAAACTATCGACGTTATTAGGCGGCTATAAATAAAAGCTTTCTGGGGCATTGTAAATATTTAGCTTTGACAGTTTGATAAAATCGTAATTCACTTTTACATATCGCTGGCGCAATAAATCGCAGCATACCAAACTCAAAATAATTTCACAATTTTAATCATAAGAATCATTACCATCATCATCATCATCGTCGTCATCATCATCGTCGTCATCATCATCGTCGTCATTATCATCGTCGTCGTCATCATCGTCGTCATCATCATCATCGTCGTCATCATCATCGTCATCATCATCGTCGTCGTCATCATCGTCGTCATCATCATCGTCGTCGTCATCATCGTCGTCATCATCATCGTCGTCATCATCATCGTCGTCATCATCGCCGTCGTCATCATCGTCGTCGTCATCATCATCATCTTATGAAGACAAACATAATTTAGGCGTAATAACAAATATATCACGTTTTGATGTTAAAAACATTTTTTGGTAAAAAAGCAAAAACAATCGGCGTCGTAAACGTAATTCATTTTTACGTACCGCTTGCACAATAAATCGCAGAATACCGAACTAAAATAATTTTACAATTTTAATCATAATTATAATTACCATCATCATCATCGTCGTCATCATCATCATCTTATGAAGACAAACATAATTTAATCGTAATAACAAATATATCACGTTTTCATGTTAAAAAAATTTCTGTCAACAAGACTGTTGATAAAAAAGGAAAAACTATCGACGTTATTACGCGGCTAAAAATAAAAGCTTTCTGCGGCATTGTAAATATTTAGCTTTAACAGTTTGATAAAATCGTAATTCAATTTTACATATCGCTGGCACAATAAATCGCAGCATACCAAAATAAAAAGAATTTTACAATTTTAATCATAATAATAATTACCATCATCATCATCATCGTCGACGTCAGTATCATCGTCGTCCGTATCATCATCATCGTCGTCAGTATCATCATCGTCGTCAGTATCATCATCGTCGTCAGTATCATCATCGTCGTCAGTATCATCATCGTTGTCAGTATCATCATCGTCGTCAGTATCATCATCGTCCGTATCATCATCATCGTCGTCAGTATCATCATCGTCGTCAGTATCATCATCGTCGTCAGTATCATCATCTTATGAAGACAAAATAATTTAGGCGTAATAACAAATATATCACGTTTTGATGTTAAAAACAGTTTTTCGTAAAAAAGGAAAAATCATCAGCGTCGTAATCGTAATTCATATTTACGTACTGCTTGCACAATAAATCGCAGCATACCGAACTAATATAATTTTACAATTTTAATCATAATTATAATTACCATCATCATCATCGTCGTCGTCATCATCATCTTATGGAGACAAACATAATTTAATCGTAATAACAAATATATCACGTTTTGATGTTAAAAAACCTTTCTGTGAAAAAAGACTGTTGATAAAAACGGAAAAACTATCGACGTTATTACGCGGCTAAAAATAAAAGCTTTCTGCGGAATTGTACATATTTAGCTTTAACAGTTTGATAAAATCGTAATTCACTTTGACATATCGCTTGCACAATAAATCGCAGTAGCATACCAAAATAAAAATAATTTTACAATTTTAATCATAATAATAATTACCATCATCATCATCATCGTCGTCGTCAGTATCATCATCGTCCGTATCATCATCATCGTCGTCAGTATCATCATCGTCGTCAGTATCATCATCGTCGTCAGTATCATCATCGTCGTCAGTATCATCATCGTCGTCAGTATCATCATCGTCGTCAGTATCATCATCATCCGTATCATCATCATCGTCGTCAGTATCATCATCGTCGTCAGTATCATCATCGTCGTCAGTATCATCATCATCCGTATCATCATCATCGTCGTCAGTATCATCATCGTCGTCAGTATCATCATCGTCGTCAGTATCATCATCGTCGTCAGTATCATCATCGTCGTCAGTATCATCATCGTCGTCAGTATCATCATCGTCGTCAGTATCATCATCGTCGTCAGTATCATCATCGTCGTCAGTATCATCATCGTCGTCAGTATCATCATCATCCGTATCATCATCATCGTCGTCAGTATCATCATCGTCGTCAGTATCATCATCGTCGTCAGTATCATCATCGTCGTTAGTATCATCATCGTCGTCAGTATCATCATCGTCGTCAGTATCATCATCGTCGTCAGGATCATCATCGTCCGTATCATCATCATCGTCGTCAGTATCATCATCGTCGTCAGTATCATCATCGTCGTCAGTATCATCATCGTCCGTATCATCATCATCGTCGTCAGTATCATCATCGTCGTCAGTATCATCATCGTCGTCAGTATCATCATCGTCGTCAGTATCATCATCGTCGTCAGTATCATCATCGTCGTCAGTATCATCATCGTCGTCAGTATCATCATCGTCCGTATCATCATCATCGTCGTCAGTATCATCGTCGTCGTCAGTATCATCGTCGTCGTCAGTATCATCATCTTATGAAGACAAACATAATTTAGGCGTAATAACAAATATATCACGTTTTGATGTTAAAAACAGTTTTTCGTAAAAAAGGAAAACCCATCGGCGTGATAATCGTAATTCATTTTTACGTACTGCTTGCACAGTAAATCGCAGCATACCGAACTAAAATAATTTTACAATTTTAATCATAATTATAATTACCATCATCATCATCGTCGTCAGTATCATCATCGTCGTCAGTATCATCATCGTCGTCAGTATCATCATCGTCGTCAGTATCATCATCGTCGTCAGTATCATCATCGTCCGTATCATCATCATCGTCGTCAGTATTATCATCGTCCGTATCATCATCATCGTCGTCAGTATCATCATCGTCGTCAGGATCATCATCGTCGTCAGTATCATCATCGTCGTCAGTATCATCATCGTCCGTATCATCATCATCGTCGTCAGTATCATCATCGTCGTCGTCATCGTCGTCGTCATCATCATCATCTTATGAAGACAAACATAATTTAATCGTAATAACAAATATATCACGTTTTCATGTTAAAAACATTATCTGTTGATAAAAAAGGAAAAACTATCGACGTTATTAAGCGGCTAAAAATAAAAGCTTTCTCCGGCATTGTGAATATTTAGCTTTGACAGATTGATAAAATCGTAATTCACTTTTACATATCGCTGGCACAATAAATCGCAGCATACCAAACTAAAAATAATTTCACAATTTTAATCGTAAGAATCATTACCATCATCATCATCATCGTCGTCATCATCATCATCGTCGTCATCATCATCGTCATCATCATCGTCGTCGTCATCATCGTCGTCATCATCATCGTCGTCGTCATCATCGTCGTCATCATCATCGTCGTCATCATCATCGTCGTCATCATCGCCGTCGTCATCATCGTCGTCGTCATCATCATCATCTTATGAAGACAAACATAATTTAGGCGTAATAACAAATATATCACGTTTTGATGTTAAAAACATTTTTTGGTAAAAAAGCAAAAACAATCGGCGTCGTAAACGTAATTCATTTTTACGTACCGCTTGCACAATAAATCGCAGAATACCGAACTTAAATAATTTTACAATTTTAATCATAATTATAATTACCATCATCATCATCGTCGTCATCATCATCATCTTATGAAGACAAACATATTTTAATCGTAATAACAAATATATCACGTTTTCATGTTAAAAACCTTTCTGTCAACAAGACTGTTGATAAAAAAGGAAAAACTATCGACGTTATTAGGCGGCTATAAATAAAAGCTTTCTGGGGCATTGTAAATATTTAGCTTTGACAGTTTGATAAAATCGTAATTCACTTTTACATATCGCTGGCGCAATAAATCGCAGCATACCAAACTAAAAATAATTTCACAATTTTAATCATCAGAATCATTACCATCATCATCATCGTCGTCGTCATCATCATCGTCGTCATCATCATCGTCGTCGTCATCATCGTCGTCATCATCATCATCGTCATCATCATCGTCGTCATCATCGTCGTCGTCATCATCATCATCTTATGAAGACAAACATAATTTAGGCGTAATAACAAATATATCACGTTTTGATGTTAAAAACATTTTTTGGTAAAAAAGCAAAAACAATCGGCGTCGTAACGTAATTCATTTTTACGTACCGCTTGCACAATAAATCGCAGAATACCGAACTAAAATAATTTTACAATTTTAATCATAATTATAATTACCATCATCATCATCGTCGTCATCATCATCGTCGTCATCATCATCGTCGTCGTCATCATCGTCGTCATCATCATCGTCGTCATCATCATCGTCGTCATCATCATCGTCCTCATCATCGTCGTCGTCATCATCATCATCTTATGAAGACAAACATAATTTAGGCGTAATAACAAATATATCACGTTTTGATGTTAAAAACATTTTTTGGTAAAAAAGCAAAAACAATCGGCGTCGTAACGTAATTCATTTTTACGTACCGCTTGCACAATAAATCGCAGAATACCGAACTAAAATAATTTTACAATTTTAATCATAATTATAATTACCATCATCATCATCGTCGTCAGTATCATCATCGTCGTCAGTATCATCATCGTCGTCAGTATCATCATCGTCGTCAGTATCATCATCGTCGTCAGTATCATCATCGTCCGTATCATCATCATCGTCGTCAGTATTATCATCGTCCGTATCATCATCATCGTCGTCAGTATCATCATCGTCGTCAGGATCATCATCGTCGTCAGTATCATCATCGTCGTCAGTATCATCATCGTCCGTATCATCATCATCGTCGTCAGTATCATCATCGTCGTCGTCATCGTCGTCGTCATCATCATCATCTTATGAAGACAAACATAATTTAATCGTAATAACAAATATATCACGTTTTCATGTTAAAAACATTATCTGTTGATAAAAAAGGAAAAACTATCGACGTTATTAAGCGGCTAAAAATAAAAGCTTTCTCCGGCATTGTAAATATTTAGCTTTGACAGATTGATAAAATCGTAATTCACTTTTACATATCGCTGGCACAATAAATCGCAGCATACCAAACTAAAAATAATTTCACAATTTTAATCGTAAGAATCATTACCATCATCATCATCATCGTCGTCATCATCATCATCGTCGTCATCATCATCGTCATCATCATCGTCGTCGTCATCATCGTCGTCATCATCATCGTCGTCGTCATCATCGTCGTCATCATCATCGTCGTCATCATCATCGTTGTCATCATCGCCGTCGTCATCATCGTCGTCGTCATCATCATCATCTTATGAAGACAAACATAATTTAGGCGTAATAACAAATATATCACGTTTTGATGTTAAAAACATTTTTTGGTAAAAAAGCAAAAACAATCGGCGTCGTAAACGTAATTCATTTTTACGTACCGCTTGCACAATAAATCGCAGAATACCGAACTTAAATAATTTTACAATTTTAATCATAATTATAATTACCATCATCATCATCGTCGTCATCATCATCATCTTATGAAGACAAACATATTTTAATCGTAATAACAAATATATCACGTTTTCATGTT
>OZ026850.1:11469243-11529243 GCA_964023205.1 Lutraria lutraria | reverse complement strand
TAATTACCATCATCATCATCGTCGTCATCATCATCGTCATCATCATCGTCGTCATCATCATCGTCGTCATCATCGTCGTCGTCATCATCATCATCTTATGAAGACAAAGATAATTTAGGCGTAATAACAAATATATCACGTTTTGATGTTAAAAACATTTTTTGGTAAAAAAGCAAAAACAATCGGCGTCGTAAACGTAATTCATTTTTACGTACCGCTTGCACAATAAATCGCAGAATACCGAACTAAAATAATTTTACAATTTTAATCATAATTATAATTACCATCATCATCATCGTCGTCATCATCATCGTCGTCGTCATCATCGTCGTCATCATCATCGTCGTCGTCATCATCGTCGTCATCATCATCGTCGTCATCATCATCGTCGTCATCATCGTCGTCGTCATCATCATCATCTTATGAAGACAAACATAATTTAGGCGTAATAACAAATATATCACGTTTTGATGTTAAAAACATTTTTTGGTAAAAAAGCAAAAACAATCGGCGTCGTAACGTAATTCATTTTTACGTACCGCTTGCACAATAAATCGCAGAATACCGAACTAAAATAATTTTACAATTTTAATCATAATTATAATTACCATCATCATCATCGTCGTCATCATCATCGTCGTCATCATCATCGTCGTCATCATCATCGTCGTCGTCATCATCGTCGTCATCATCATCGTCGTCATCATCGTCGTCGTCATCATCATCGTCGTCATCATCATCGTCGTCGTCATCATCGTCGTCATCATCATCATCGTCATCATCATCGTCGTCATCATCGTCGTCGTCATCATCATCATCTTATGAAGACAAACATAATTTAGGCGTAATAACAAATATATCACGTTTTGATGTTAAAAACATTTTTTGGTAAAAAAGCAAAAACAATCGGCGTCGTAAACGTAATTCATTTTTACGTACCGCTTGCACAATAAATCGCAGAATACCGAACTAAAATAATTTTACAATTTTAATCATAATTATAATTACCATCATCATCATCGTCGTCATCATCATCATCTTATGAAGACAAACATAATTTAATCGTAATAACAAATATATCACGTTTTCATGTTAAAAAAATTTCTGTCAACAAGACTGTTGATAAAAAAGGAAAAACTATCGTCGTTATTAGGCGGCTAAAAATAAAAGCTTTCTGCGGCATTGTAAATATTTAGCTTTGACAGTTTGATAAAATCATAATTCACTTTTACATATCGCTGGCACAATAAATCGCAGCATACCAAACCAAAAATAATTTCACAATTTTAATCATAAGAATCATTACCATCATCATCATCGTCGTCGTCATCATCATCGTCGTCATCATCATCGTCGTCGTCATCATCGTCGTCATCATCATCGTCGTCATCATCATCGTCGTCATCATCATCGTCCTCATCATCGTCGTCGTCATCATCATCATCTTATGAAGACAAACATAATTTAGGCGTAATAACAAATATATCACGTTTTGATGTTAAAAACATTTTTTGGTAAAAAAGCAAAAACAATCGGCGTCGTAAACGTAATTCATTTTTACGTACCGCTTGCACAATAAATCGCAGAATACCGAACTAAAATAATTTTACAATTTTAATCATAATTATAATTACCATCATCATCATCGTCGTCATCATCATCGTCGTCATCATCATCGTCGTCATCATCATCGTCGTCGTCATCATCGTCGTCATCATCGTCGTCGTCATCATCATCGTCGTCATCATCGTCGTCGTCATCATCATCATCTTATGAAGACAAACATAATTTAGGCGTAATAACAAATATATCACGTTTTGATGTTAAAAACATTTTTTGGTAAAAAAAGCAAAAACAATCGGCGTCGTAAACGTAATTCATTCTTACGTACCGCTTGCACAATAAATCGCAGAATACCGAACTAAAATAATTTTACAATTTTAATCATAATTATAATTACCATCATCATGATCGTCGTCATCATGATCGTCGTCATCATCATCGTCGTCGTCATCATCGTCGTCATCATCATCGTCGTCATCATCATCGTCGTCGTCATCATCGTCGTCATCATCATCGTCGTCATCATCATCGTCGTCATCATCGTCGTCGTCATCATCATCATCTTATGAAGACAAACATAATTTAGGCGTAAT
This sequence comes from Lutraria lutraria, assembly GCA_964023205.1. Classification (NCBI taxonomy): domain Eukaryota; kingdom Metazoa; phylum Mollusca; class Bivalvia; order Venerida; family Mactridae; genus Lutraria; species Lutraria lutraria. The sequence goes on along the minus strand of OZ026850.1, from coordinate 11,527,087 downwards.
AACAAATATATCACGTTTTGATGTTAAAAACATTTTTTGGTAAAAAAGCAAAAACATTCGGCGTTGTAACGTAATTCATTTTTACGTACCGCTTGCACAATAAATCGCAGAATACCGAACTAAAATAATTTTACAATTTTAATCATAATTATAATTACCATCATCATCATCGTCGTCATCATCATCGTCGTCATCATCGTCGTCGTCATCATCATCATCTTATGAAGACAAACATAATTTAGGCGTAATAACAAATATATCACGTTTTGATGTTAAAAACATTTTTTGGTAAAAAAGCAAAAACAATCGGCGTCGTAAACGTAATTCATTTTTACGTACCGCTTGCACAATAAATCGCAGAATACCGAACTAAAATAATTTTAAAATTTTAATCATAATTATAATTACCATCATCATCATCGTCGTCATCATCATCGTCGTCATCATCATCGTCGTCATCATCATCGTCGTCGTCATCATCGTCGTCATCATCATCGTCGTCATCATCGTCGTCGTCATCATCATCGTCGTCATCATCATCGTCGTCGTCATCATCGTCGTCATCATCATCATCGTCATCATCATCGTCGTCATCATCGTCGTCGTCATCATCATCATCTTATGAAGACAAACATAATTTAGGCGTAATAACAAATATATCACGTTTTGATGTTAAAAACATTTTTTGGTAAAAAAGCAAAAACAATCGGCGTCGTAAACGTAATTCATTTTTACGTACCGCTTGCACAATAAATCGCAGAATACCGAACTAAAATAATTTTACAATTTTAATCATAATTATAATTACCATCATCATCATCGTCGTCATCATCATCGTCGTCATCATCATCGTCGTCGTCATCATCGTCGTCATCATCATCGTCGTCATCATCATCGTCGTCATCATCATCGTCCTCATCATCGTCGTCGTCATCATCATCATCTTATGAAGACAAACATAATTTAGGCGTAATAACAAATATATCACGTTTTGATGTTAAAAACATTTTTTGGTAAAAAAGCAAAAACAATTGGCGTCGTAACGTAATTCATTTTTACGTACCGCTTGCACAATAAATCGCAGAATACCGAACTAAAATAATTTTACAATTTTAATCATAATTATAATTACCATCATCATCATCGTCGTCATCATCATCGTCGTCATCATCATCGTCGTCGTCATCATCGTCGTCATCATCGTCGTCGTCATCATCATCGTCGTCATCATCGTCGTCGTCATCATCATCATCTTATGAAGACAAACATAATTTAGGCGTAATAACAAATATATCACGTTTTGATGTTAAAAACATTTTTTGGTAAAAAAAGCAAAAACAATCGGCGTCGTAAACGTAATTCATTCTTACGTACCGCTTGCACAATAAATCGCAGAATACCGAACTAAAATAATTTTACAATTTTAATCATAATTATAATTACCATCATCATGATCGTCGTCATCATCATCGTCGTCATCATCATCATCATCGTCGTCGTCATCATCGTCGTCATCATCATCGTCGTCATCATCATCGTCGTCGTCATCATCGTCGTCATCATCATCGTCGTCATCATCATCGTCGTCATCATCGTCGTCGTCATCATCATCATCTTATGAAGACAAACATAATTTAGGCGTAATAACAAATATATCACGTTTTGATGTTAAAAACATTTTTTGGTAAAAAAGCAAAAACATTCGGCGTTGTAACGTAATTCATTTTTACGTACCGCTTGCACAATAAATCGCAGAATACCGAACTAAAATAATTTTACAATTTTAATCATAATTATAATTACCATCATCATCATCGTCGTCATCATCATCGTCGTCATCATCGTCGTCGTCATCATCATCATCTTATGAAGACAAAGATAATTTAGGCGTAATAACAAATATATCACGTTTTGATGTTAAAAACATTTTTTGGTAAAAAAGCAAAAACAATCGGCGTCGTAAACGTAATTCATTTTTACGTACCGCTTGCACAATAAATCGCAGAATACCGAACTAAAATAATTTTACAATTTTAATCATAATTATAATTACCATCATCATCATCGTCGTCATCATCATCGTCGTCATCATCATCGTCGTCATCATCATCGTCGTCGTCATCATCGTCGTCATCATCATCGTCGTCATCATCGTCGTCGTCATCATCATCGTCGTCATCATCATCGTCGTCGTCATCATCGTCGTCATCATCATCATCGTCATCATCATCGTCGTCATCATCGTCGTCGTCATCATCATCATCTTATGAAGACAAACATAATTTAGGCGTAATAACAAATATATCACGTTTTGATGTTAAAAACATTTTTTGGTAAAAAAGCAAAAACAATCGGCGTCGTAAACGTAATTCATTTTTACGTACCGCTTGCACAATAAATCGCAGAATACCGAACTAAAATAATTTTACAATTTTAATCATAATTATAATTACCATCATCATCATCGTCGTCATCATCATCGTCGTCATCATCATCGTCGTCGTCATCATCGTCGTCATCATCATCGTCGTCATCATCATCGTCCTCATCATCGTCGTCGTCATCATCATCATCTTATGAAGACAAACATAATTTAGGCGTAATAACAAATATATCACGTTTTGATGTTAAAAACATTTTTTGGTAAAAAAGCAAAAACAATTGGCGTCGTAACGTAATTCATTTTTACGTACCGCTTGCACAATAAATCGCAGAATACCGAACTAAAATAATTTTACAATTTTAATCATAATTATAATTACCATCATCATCATCGTCGTCATCATCATCGTCGTCATCATCATCGTCGTCATCATCATCGTCGTCGTCATCATCGTCGTCATCATCGTCGTCGTCATCATCATCGTCGTCATCATCGTCGTCGTCATCATCATCATCTTATGAAGACAAACATAATTTAGGCGTAATAACAAATATATCACGTTTTGATGTTAAAAACATTTTTTGGTAAAAAAAGCAAAAACAATCGGCGTCGTAAACGTAATTCATTCTTACGTACCGCTTGCACAATAAATCGCAGAATACCGAACTAAAATAATTTTACAATTTTAATCATAATTATAATTACCATCATCATGATCGTCGTCATCATCATCGTCGTCATCATCATCATCATCGTCGTCGTCATCATCGTCGTCATCATCATCGTCGTCATCATCATCGTCGTCGTCATCATCGTCGTCATCATCATCGTCGTCATCATCATCGTGGTCATCATCGTCGTCGTCATCATCATCATCTTATGAAGACAAACATAATTTAGGCGTAATAACAAATATATCACGTTTTGATGTTAAAAACATTTTTTGGTAAAAAAGCAAAAACAATTGGCGTCGTAACGTAATTCATTTTTACGTACCGCTTGCACAATAAATCGCAGAATACCGAACTAAAATAATTTTACAATTTTAATCATAATTATAATTACCATCATCATCATCGTCGTCATCATCATCGTCGTCATCATCATCGTCGTCGTCATCATCGTCGTCATCATCATCGTCGTCATCATCATCGTCGTCATCATCATCGTCCTCATCATCGTCGTCGTCATCATCATCATCTTATGAAGACAAACATAATTTAGGCGTAATAACAAATATATCACGTTTTGATGTTAAAAACATTTTTTGGTAAAAAAGCAAAAACAATTGGCGTCGTAACGTAATTCATTTTTACGTACCGCTTGCACAATAAATCGCAGAATACCGAACTAAAATAATTTTACAATTTTAATCATAATTATAATTACCATCATCATCATCGTCGTCATCATCATCGTCGTCATCATCATCGTCGTCATCATCATCGTCGTCGTCATCATCGTCGTCATCATCGTCGTCGTCATCATCATCGTCGTCATCATCGTCGTCGTCATCATCATCATCTTATGAAGACAAACATAATTTAGGCGTAATAACAAATATATCACGTTTTGATGTTAAAAACATTTTTTGGTAAAAAAAGCAAAAACAATCGGCGTCGTAAACGTAATTCATTCTTACGTACCGCTTGCACAATAAATCGCAGAATACCGAACTAAAATAATTTTACAATTTTAATCATAATTATAATTACCATCATCATGATCGTCGTCATCATCATCGTCGTCATCATCATCATCATCGTCGTCGTCATCATCGTCGTCATCATCATCGTCGTCATCATCATCGTCGTCGTCATCATCGTCGTCATCATCATCGTCGTCATCATCATCGTGGTCATCATCGTCGTCGTCATCATCATCATCTTATGAAGACAAACATAATTTAGGCGTAATAACAAATATATCACGTTTTGATGTTAAAAACATTTTTTGGTAAAAAAGCAAAAACAATTGGCGTCGTAACGTAATTCATTTTTACGTACCGCTTGCACAATAAATCGCAGAATACCGAACTAAAATAATTTTACAATTTTAATCATAATTATAATTACCATCATCATCATCGTCGTCATCATCATCGTCGTCATCATCATCGTCGTCATCATCATCGTCGTCGTCATCATCGTCGTCATCATCGTCGTCGTCATCATCATCGTCGTCATCATCGTCGTCGTCATCATCATCATCTTATGAAGACAAACATAATTTAGGCGTAATAACAAATATATCACGTTTTGATGTTAAAAACATTTTTTGGTAAAAAAAGCAAAAACAATCGGCGTCGTAAACGTAATTCATTCTTACGTACCGCTTGCACAATAAATCGCAGAATACCGAACTAAAATAATTTTACAATTTTAATCATAATTATAATTACCATCATCATGATCGTCGTCATCATCATCGTCGTCATCATCATCATCATCGTCGTCGTCATCATCGTCGTCATCATCATCGTCGTCATCATCATCGTCGTCGTCATCATCGTCGTCATCATCATCGTCGTCATCATCATCGTCCTCATCATCGTCGTCGTCATCATCATCATCTTATGAAGACAAACATAATTTAGGCGTAATAACAAATATATCACGTTTTGATGTTAAAAACATTTTTTGGTAAAAAAGCAAAAACAATCGGCGTTGTAACGTAATTCATTTTTACGTACCGCTTGCACAATAAATCGCAGAATACCGAACTAAAATAATTTTACAATTTTAATCATAATTATAATTACCATCATCATCATCGTCGTCATCATCATCGTCGTCATCATCGTCGTCGTCATCATCATCATCTTATGAAGACAAACATAATTTAGGCGTAATAACAAATATATCACGTTTTGATGTTAAAAACATTTTTTGGTAAAAAAGCAAAAACAAACGGCTTCGTAAACGTAATTCATTTTTACGTACCGCTTGCACAATAAATCGCAGAATACCGAACTAAAATAATTTTACAATTTTAATCATAATTATAATTACCATCATCATCATCGTCGTCATCATCATCGTCGTCATCATCATCGTCGTCATCATCATCGTCGTCGTCATCATCGTCGTCATCATCATCGTCGTCATCATCGTCGTCGTCATCATCATCGTCGTCATCATCATCGTCGTCGTCATCATCGTCGTCATCATCATCATCGTCATCATCATCGTCGTCATCATCGTCGTCGTCATCATCATCATCTTATGAAGACAAACATAATTTAGGCGTAATAACAAATATATCACGTTTTGATGTTAAAAACATTTTTTGGTAAAAAAGCAAAAACAATCGGCGTCGTAAACGTAATTCATTTTTACGTACCGCTTGCACAATAAATCGCAGAATACCGAACTAAAATAATTTTACAATTTTAATCATAATTATAATTACCATCATCATCATCGTCGTCATCATCATCATCTTATGAAGACAAACATAATTTAATCGTAATAACAAATATATCACGTTTTCATGTTAAAAAAATTTCTGTCAACAAGACTGTTGATAAAAAAGGAAAAACTATCGTCGTTATTAGGCGGCTAAAAATAAAAGCTTTCTGCGGCATTGTAAATATTTAGCTTTGACAGTTTGATAAAATCATAATTCACTTTTACATATCGCTGGCACAATAAATCGCAGCATACCAAACCAAAAATAATTTCACAATTTTAATCATAAGAATCATTACCATCATCATCATCGTCGTCGTCATCATCATCGTCGTCATCATCATCGTCGTCGTCATCATCGTCGTCATCATCATCGTCGTCATCATCATCGTCGTCATCATCATCGTCCTCATCATCGTCGTCGTCATCATCATCATCTTATGAAGACAAACATAATTTAGGCGTAATAACAAATATATCACGTTTTGATGTTAAAAACATTTTTTGGTAAAAAAGCAAAAACAATCGGCGTCGTAAACGTAATTCATTTTTACGTACCGCTTGCACAATAAATCGCAGAATACCGAACTAAAATAATTTTACAATTTTAATCATAATTATAATTACCATCATCATCATCGTCGTCATCATCATCGTCGTCATCATCATCGTCGTCATCATCATCGTCGTCGTCATCATCGTCGTCATCATCGTCGTCGTCATCATCATCGTCGTCATCATCGTCGTCGTCATCATCATCATCTTATGAAGACAAACATAATTTAGGCGTAATAACAAATATATCACGTTTTGATGTTAAAAACATTTTTTGGTAAAAAAAGCAAAAACAATCGGCGTCGTAAACGTAATTCATTCTTACGTACCGCTTGCACAATAAATCGCAGAATACCGAACTAAAATAATTTTACAATTTTAATCATAATTATAATTACCATCATCATGATCGTCGTCATCATGATCGTCGTCATCATCATCGTCGTCGTCATCATCGTCGTCATCATCATCGTCGTCATCATCATCGTCGTCGTCATCATCGTCGTCATCATCATCGTCGTCATCATCATCGTCGTCATCATCGTCGTCGTCATCATCATCATCTTATGAAGACAAACATAATTTAGGCGTAATAACAAATATATCACGTTTTGATGTTAAAAACATTTTTTGGTAAAAAAGCAAAAACATTCGGCGTTGTAACGTAATTCATTTTTACGTACCGCTTGCACAATAAATCGCAGAATACCGAACTAAAATAATTTTACAATTTTAATCATAATTATAATTACCATCATCATCATCGTCGTCATCATCATCGTCGTCATCATCGTCGTCGTCATCATCATCATCTTATGAAGACAAACATAATTTAGGCGTAATAACAAATATATCACGTTTTGATGTTAAAAACATTTTTTGGTAAAAAAGCAAAAACAATCGGCGTCGTAAACGTAATTCATTTTTACGTACCGCTTGCACAATAAATCGCAGAATACCGAACTAAAATAATTTTACAATTTTAATCATAATTATAATTACCATCATCATCATCGTCGTCATCATCATCGTCGTCATCATCATCGTCGTCATCATCATCGTCGTCGTCATCATCGTCGTCATCATCATCGTCGTCATCATCGTCGTCGTCATCATCATCGTCGTCATCATCATCGTCGTCGTCATCATCGTCGTCATCATCATCATCGTCATCATCATCGTCGTCATCATCGTCGTCGTCATCATCATCATCTTATGAAGACAAACATAATTTAGGCGTAATAACAAATATATCACGTTTTGATGTTAAAAACATTTTTTGGTAAAAAAGCAAAAACAATCGGCGTCGTAAACGTAATTCATTTTTACGTACCGCTTGCACAATAAATCGCAGAATACCGAACTAAAATAATTTTACAATTTTAATCATAATTATAATTACCATCATCATCATCGTCGTCATCATCATCGTCGTCATCATCATCGTCGTCGTCATCATCGTCGTCATCATCATCGTCGTCATCATCATCGTCGTCATCATCATCGTCCTCATCATCGTCGTCGTCATCATCATCATCTTATGAAGACAAACATAATTTAGGCGTAATAACAAATATATCACGTTTTGATGTTAAAAACATTTTTTGGTAAAAAAGCAAAAACAATTGGCGTCGTAACGTAATTCATTTTTACGTACCGCTTGCACAATAAATCGCAGAATACCGAACTAAAATAATTTTACAATTTTAATCATAATTATAATTACCATCATCATCATCGTCGTCATCATCATCGTCGTCATCATCATCGTCGTCGTCATCATCGTCGTCATCATCGTCGTCGTCATCATCATCGTCGTCATCATCGTCGTCGTCATCATCATCATCTTATGAAGACAAACATAATTTAGGCGTAATAACAAATATATCACGTTTTGATGTTAAAAACATTTTTTGGTAAAAAAAGCAAAAACAATCGGCGTCGTAAACGTAATTCATTCTTACGTACCGCTTGCACAATAAATCGCAGAATACCGAACTAAAATAATTTTACAATTTTAATCATAATTATAATTACCATCATCATGATCGTCGTCATCATCATCGTCGTCATCATCATCATCATCGTCGTCGTCATCATCGTCGTCATCATCATCGTCGTCATCATCATCGTCGTCGTCATCATCGTCGTCATCATCATCGTCGTCATCATCATCGTCGTCATCATCGTCGTCGTCATCATCATCATCTTATGAAGACAAACATAATTTAGGCGTAATAACAAATATATCACGTTTTGATGTTAAAAACATTTTTTGGTAAAAAAGCAAAAACATTCGGCGTTGTAACGTAATTCATTTTTACGTACCGCTTGCACAATAAATCGCAGAATACCGAACTAAAATAATTTTACAATTTTAATCATAATTATAATTACCATCATCATCATCGTCGTCATCATCATCGTCGTCATCATCGTCGTCGTCATCATCATCATCTTATGAAGACAAAGATAATTTAGGCGTAATAACAAATATATCACGTTTTGATGTTAAAAACATTTTTTGGTAAAAAAGCAAAAACAATCGGCGTCGTAAACGTAATTCATTTTTACGTACCGCTTGCACAATAAATCGCAGAATACCGAACTAAAATAATTTTACAATTTTAATCATAATTATAATTACCATCATCATCATCGTCGTCATCATCATCGTCGTCATCATCATCGTCGTCATCATCATCGTCGTCGTCATCATCGTCGTCATCATCATCGTCGTCATCATCGTCGTCGTCATCATCATCGTCGTCATCATCATCGTCGTCGTCATCATCGTCGTCATCATCATCATCGTCATCATCATCGTCGTCATCATCGTCGTCGTCATCATCATCATCTTATGAAGACAAACATAATTTAGGCGTAATAACAAATATATCACGTTTTGATGTTAAAAACATTTTTTGGTAAAAAAGCAAAAACAATCGGCGTCGTAAACGTAATTCATTTTTACGTACCGCTTGCACAATAAATCGCAGAATACCGAACTAAAATAATTTTACAATTTTAATCATAATTATAATTACCATCATCATCATCGTCGTCATCATCATCGTCGTCATCATCATCGTCGTCGTCATCATCGTCGTCATCATCATCGTCGTCATCATCATCGTCGTCATCATCATCGTCCTCATCATCGTCGTCGTCATCATCATCATCTTATGAAGACAAACATAATTTAGGCGTAATAACAAATATATCACGTTTTGATGTTAAAAACATTTTTTGGTAAAAAAGCAAAAACAATTGGCGTCGTAACGTAATTCATTTTTACGTACCGCTTGCACAATAAATCGCAGAATACCGAACTAAAATAATTTTACAATTTTAATCATAATTATAATTACCATCATCATCATCGTCGTCATCATCATCGTCGTCATCATCATCGTCGTCGTCATCATCGTCGTCATCATCATCGTCGTCATCATCGTCGTCGTCATCATCATCGTCGTCATCATCATCGTCGTCGTCATCATCGTCGTCATCATCATCATCGTCATCATCATCGTCGTCATCATCGTCGTCGTCATCATCATCATCTTATGAAGACAAACATAATTTAGGCGTAATAACAAATATATCACGTTTTGATGTTAAAAACATTTTTTGGTAAAAAAGCAAAAACAATCGGCGTCGTAAACGTAATTCATTTTTACGTACCGCTTGCACAATAAATCGCAGAATACCGAACTAAAATAATTTTACAATTTTAATCATAATTATAATTACCATCATCATCATCGTCGTCATCATCATCGTCGTCATCATCATCGTCGTCGTCATCATCGTCGTCATCATCATCGTCGTCATCATCATCGTCCTCATCATCGTCGTCGTCATCATCATCATCTTATGAAGACAAACATAATTTAGGCGTAATAACAAATATATCACGTTTTGATGTTAAAAACATTTTTTGGTAAAAAAGCAAAAACAATTGGCGTCGTAACGTAATTCATTTTTACGTACCGCTTGCACAATAAATCGCAGAATACCGAACTAAAATAATTTTACAATTTTAATCATAATTATAATTACCATCATCATCATCGTCGTCATCATCATCGTCGTCATCATCATCGTCGTCATCATCATCGTCGTCGTCATCATCGTCGTCATCATCGTCGTCGTCATCATCATCGTCGTCATCATCGTCGTCGTCATCATCATCATCTTATGAAGACAAACATAATTTAGGCGTAATAACAAATATATCACGTTTTGATGTTAAAAACATTTTTTGGTAAAAAAAGCAAAAACAATCGGCGTCGTAAACGTAATTCATTCTTACGTACCGCTTGCACAATAAATCGCAGAATACCGAACTAAAATAATTTTACAATTTTAATCATAATTATAATTACCATCATCATGATCGTCGTCATCATCATCGTCGTCATCATCATCATCATCGTCGTCGTCATCATCGTCGTCATCATCATCGTCGTCATCATCATCGTCGTCGTCATCATCGTCGTCATCATCATCGTCGTCATCATCATCGTGGTCATCATCGTCGTCGTCATCATCATCATCTTATGAAGACAAACATAATTTAGGCGTAATAACAAATATATCACGTTTTGATGTTAAAAACATTTTTTGGTAAAAAAGCAAAAACAATTGGCGTCGTAACGTAATTCATTTTTACGTACCGCTTGCACAATAAATCGCAGAATACCGAACTAAAATAATTTTACAATTTTAATCATAATTATAATTACCATCATCATCATCGTCGTCATCATCATCGTCGTCATCATCATCGTCGTCGTCATCATCGTCGTCATCATCATCGTCGTCATCATCATCGTCGTCATCATCATCGTCCTCATCATCGTCGTCGTCATCATCATCATCTTATGAAGACAAACATAATTTAGGCGTAATAACAAATATATCACGTTTTGATGTTAAAAACATTTTTTGGTAAAAAAGCAAAAACAATTGGCGTCGTAACGTAATTCATTTTTACGTACCGCTTGCACAATAAATCGCAGAATACCGAACTAAAATAATTTTACAATTTTAATCATAATTATAATTACCATCATCATCATCGTCGTCATCATCATCGTCGTCATCATCATCGTCGTCATCATCATCGTCGTCGTCATCATCGTCGTCATCATCGTCGTCGTCATCATCATCGTCGTCATCATCGTCGTCGTCATCATCATCATCTTATGAAGACAAACATAATTTAGGCGTAATAACAAATATATCACGTTTTGATGTTAAAAACATTTTTTGGTAAAAAAAGCAAAAACAATCGGCGTCGTAAACGTAATTCATTCTTACGTACCGCTTGCACAATAAATCGCAGAATACCGAACTAAAATAATTTTACAATTTTAATCATAATTATAATTACCATCATCATGATCGTCGTCATCATCATCGTCGTCATCATCATCATCATCGTCGTCGTCATCATCGTCGTCATCATCATCGTCGTCATCATCATCGTCGTCGTCATCATCGTCGTCATCATCATCGTCGTCATCATCATCGTGGTCATCATCGTCGTCGTCATCATCATCATCTTATGAAGACAAACATAATTTAGGCGTAATAACAAATATATCACGTTTTGATGTTAAAAACATTTTTTGGTAAAAAAGCAAAAACAATTGGCGTCGTAACGTAATTCATTTTTACGTACCGCTTGCACAATAAATCGCAGAATACCGAACTAAAATAATTTTACAATTTTAATCATAATTATAATTACCATCATCATCATCGTCGTCATCATCATCGTCGTCATCATCATCGTCGTCATCATCATCGTCGTCGTCATCATCGTCGTCATCATCGTCGTCGTCATCATCATCGTCGTCATCATCGTCGTCGTCATCATCATCATCTTATGAAGACAAACATAATTTAGGCGTAATAACAAATATATCACGTTTTGATGTTAAAAACATTTTTTGGTAAAAAAAGCAAAAACAATCGGCGTCGTAAACGTAATTCATTCTTACGTACCGCTTGCACAATAAATCGCAGAATACCGAACTAAAATAATTTTACAATTTTAATCATAATTATAATTACCATCATCATGATCGTCGTCATCATCATCGTCGTCATCATCATCATCATCGTCGTCGTCATCATCGTCGTCATCATCATCGTCGTCATCATCATCGTCGTCGTCATCATCGTCGTCATCATCATCGTCGTCATCATCATCGTCCTCATCATCGTCGTCGTCATCATCATCATCTTATGAAGACAAACATAATTTAGGCGTAATAACAAATATATCACGTTTTGATGTTAAAAACATTTTTTGGTAAAAAAGCAAAAACAATCGGCGTTGTAACGTAATTCATTTTTACGTACCGCTTGCACAATAAATCGCAGAATACCGAACTAAAATAATTTTACAATTTTAATCATAATTATAATTACCATCATCATCATCGTCGTCATCATCATCGTCGTCATCATCGTCGTCGTCATCATCATCATCTTATGAAGACAAACATAATTTAGGCGTAATAACAAATATATCACGTTTTGATGTTAAAAACATTTTTTGGTAAAAAAGCAAAAACAAACGGCTTCGTAAACGTAATTCATTTTTACGTACCGCTTGCACAATAAATCGCAGAATACCGAACTAAAATAATTTTACAATTTTAATCATAATTATAATTACCATCATCATCATCGTCGTCATCATCATCGTCGTCATCATCATCGTCGTCATCATCATCGTCGTCGTCATCATCGTCGTCATCATCATCGTCGTCATCATCGTCGTCGTCATCATCATCGTCGTCATCATCATCGTCGTCGTCATCATCGTCGTCATCATCATCATCGTCATCATCATCGTCGTCATCATCGTCGTCGTCATCATCATCATCTTATGAAGACAAACATAATTTAGGCGTAATAACAAATATATCACGTTTTGATGTTAAAAACATTTTTTGGTAAAAAAGCAAAAACAATCGGCGTCGTAAACGTAATTCATTTTTACGTACCGCTTGCACAATAAATCGCAGAATACCGAACTAAAATAATTTTACAATTTTAATCATAATTATAATTACCATCATCATCATCGTCGTCATCATCATCATCTTATGAAGACAAACATAATTTAATCGTAATAACAAATATATCACGTTTTCATGTTAAAAAAATTTCTGTCAACAAGACTGTTGATAAAAAAGGAAAAACTATCGTCGTTATTAGGCGGCTAAAAATAAAAGCTTTCTGCGGCATTGTAAATATTTAGCTTTGACAGTTTGATAAAATCATAATTCACTTTTACATATCGCTGGCACAATAAATCGCAGCATACCAAACCAAAAATAATTTCACAATTTTAATCATAAGAATCATTACCATCATCATCATCGTCGTCGTCATCATCATCGTCGTCATCATCATCGTCGTCGTCATCATCGTCGTCATCATCATCGTCGTCATCATCATCGTCGTCATCATCATCGTCCTCATCATCGTCGTCGTCATCATCATCATCTTATGAAGACAAACATAATTTAGGCGTAATAACAAATATATCACGTTTTGATGTTAAAAACATTTTTTGGTAAAAAAGCAAAAACAATCGGCGTCGTAAACGTAATTCATTTTTACGTACCGCTTGCACAATAAATCGCAGAATACCGAACTAAAATAATTTTACAATTTTAATCATAATTATAATTACCATCATCATCATCGTCGTCATCATCATCGTCGTCATCATCATCGTCGTCATCATCATCGTCGTCGTCATCATCGTCGTCATCATCGTCGTCGTCATCATCATCGTCGTCATCATCGTCGTCGTCATCATCATCATCTTATGAAGACAAACATAATTTAGGCGTAATAACAAATATATCACGTTTTGATGTTAAAAACATTTTTTGGTAAAAAAAGCAAAAACAATCGGCGTCGTAAACGTAATTCATTCTTACGTACCGCTTGCACAATAAATCGCAGAATACCGAACTAAAATAATTTTACAATTTTAATCATAATTATAATTACCATCATCATGATCGTCGTCATCATGATCGTCGTCATCATCATCGTCGTCGTCATCATCGTCGTCATCATCATCGTCGTCATCATCATCGTCGTCGTCATCATCGTCGTCATCATCATCGTCGTCATCATCATCGTCGTCATCATCGTCGTCGTCATCATCATCATCTTATGAAGACAAACATAATTTAGGCGTAATAACAAATATATCACGTTTTGATGTTAAAAACATTTTTTGGTAAAAAAGCAAAAACATTCGGCGTTGTAACGTAATTCATTTTTACGTACCGCTTGCACAATAAATCGCAGAATACCGAACTAAAATAATTTTACAATTTTAATCATAATTATAATTACCATCATCATCATCGTCGTCATCATCATCGTCGTCATCATCGTCGTCGTCATCATCATCATCTTATGAAGACAAACATAATTTAGGCGTAATAACAAATATATCACGTTTTGATGTTAAAAACATTTTTTGGTAAAAAAGCAAAAACAATCGGCGTCGTAAACGTAATTCATTTTTACGTACCGCTTGCACAATAAATCGCAGAATACCGAACTAAAATAATTTTACAATTTTAATCATAATTATAATTACCATCATCATCATCGTCGTCATCATCATCGTCGTCATCATCATCGTCGTCATCATCATCGTCGTCGTCATCATCGTCGTCATCATCATCGTCGTCATCATCGTCGTCGTCATCATCATCGTCGTCATCATCATCGTCGTCGTCATCATCGTCGTCATCATCATCATCGTCATCATCATCGTCGTCATCATCGTCGTCGTCATCATCATCATCTTATGAAGACAAACATAATTTAGGCGTAATAACAAATATATCACGTTTTGATGTTAAAAACATTTTTTGGTAAAAAAGCAAAAACAATCGGCGTCGTAAACGTAATTCATTTTTACGTACCGCTTGCACAATAAATCGCAGAATACCGAACTAAAATAATTTTACAATTTTAATCATAATTATAATTACCATCATCATCATCGTCGTCATCATCATCGTCGTCATCATCATCGTCGTCGTCATCATCGTCGTCATCATCATCGTCGTCATCATCATCGTCGTCATCATCATCGTCCTCATCATCGTCGTCGTCATCATCATCATCTTATGAAGACAAACATAATTTAGGCGTAATAACAAATATATCACGTTTTGATGTTAAAAACATTTTTTGGTAAAAAAGCAAAAACAATTGGCGTCGTAACGTAATTCATTTTTACGTACCGCTTGCACAATAAATCGCAGAATACCGAACTAAAATAATTTTACAATTTTAATCATAATTATAATTACCATCATCATCATCGTCGTCATCATCATCGTCGTCATCATCATCGTCGTCGTCATCATCGTCGTCATCATCGTCGTCGTCATCATCATCGTCGTCATCATCGTCGTCGTCATCATCATCATCTTATGAAGACAAACATAATTTAGGCGTAATAACAAATATATCACGTTTTGATGTTAAAAACATTTTTTGGTAAAAAAAGCAAAAACAATCGGCGTCGTAAACGTAATTCATTCTTACGTACCGCTTGCACAATAAATCGCAGAATACCGAACTAAAATAATTTTACAATTTTAATCATAATTATAATTACCATCATCATGATCGTCGTCATCATCATCGTCGTCATCATCATCATCATCGTCGTCGTCATCATCGTCGTCATCATCATCGTCGTCATCATCATCGTCGTCGTCATCATCGTCGTCATCATCATCGTCGTCATCATCATCGTCGTCATCATCGTCGTCGTCATCATCATCATCTTATGAAGACAAACATAATTTAGGCGTAATAACAAATATATCACGTTTTGATGTTAAAAACATTTTTTGGTAAAAAAGCAAAAACATTCGGCGTTGTAACGTAATTCATTTTTACGTACCGCTTGCACAATAAATCGCAGAATACCGAACTAAAATAATTTTACAATTTTAATCATAATTATAATTACCATCATCATCATCGTCGTCATCATCATCGTCGTCATCATCGTCGTCGTCATCATCATCATCTTATGAAGACAAAGATAATTTAGGCGTAATAACAAATATATCACGTTTTGATGTTAAAAACATTTTTTGGTAAAAAAGCAAAAACAATCGGCGTCGTAAACGTAATTCATTTTTACGTACCGCTTGCACAATAAATCGCAGAATACCGAACTAAAATAATTTTACAATTTTAATCATAATTATAATTACCATCATCATCATCGTCGTCATCATCATCGTCGTCATCATCATCGTCGTCATCATCATCGTCGTCGTCATCATCGTCGTCATCATCATCGTCGTCATCATCGTCGTCGTCATCATCATCGTCGTCATCATCATCGTCGTCGTCATCATCGTCGTCATCATCATCATCGTCATCATCATCGTCGTCATCATCGTCGTCGTCATCATCATCATCTTATGAAGACAAACATAATTTAGGCGTAATAACAAATATATCACGTTTTGATGTTAAAAACATTTTTTGGTAAAAAAGCAAAAACAATCGGCGTCGTAAACGTAATTCATTTTTACGTACCGCTTGCACAATAAATCGCAGAATACCGAACTAAAATAATTTTACAATTTTAATCATAATTATAATTACCATCATCATCATCGTCGTCATCATCATCGTCGTCATCATCATCGTCGTCGTCATCATCGTCGTCATCATCATCGTCGTCATCATCATCGTCGTCATCATCATCGTCCTCATCATCGTCGTCGTCATCATCATCATCTTATGAAGACAAACATAATTTAGGCGTAATAACAAATATATCACGTTTTGATGTTAAAAACATTTTTTGGTAAAAAAGCAAAAACAATTGGCGTCGTAACGTAATTCATTTTTACGTACCGCTTGCACAATAAATCGCAGAATACCGAACTAAAATAATTTTACAATTTTAATCATAATTATAATTACCATCATCATCATCGTCGTCATCATCATCGTCGTCATCATCATCGTCGTCATCATCATCGTCGTCGTCATCATCGTCGTCATCATCGTCGTCGTCATCATCATCGTCGTCATCATCGTCGTCGTCATCATCATCATCTTATGAAGACAAACATAATTTAGGCGTAATAACAAATATATCACGTTTTGATGTTAAAAACATTTTTTGGTAAAAAAAGCAAAAACAATCGGCGTCGTAAACGTAATTCATTCTTACGTACCGCTTGCACAATAAATCGCAGAATACCGAACTAAAATAATTTTACAATTTTAATCATAATTATAATTACCATCATCATCATCGTCGTCATCATCATCGTCGTCATCATCATCGTCGTCATCATCATCGTCGTCGTCATCATCGTCGTCATCATCATCGTCGTCATCATCGTCGTCGTCATCATCATCGTCGTCATCATCATCGTCGTCGTCATCATCGTCGTCATCATCATCATCGTCATCATCATCGTCGTCATCATCGTCGTCGTCATCATCATCATCTTATGAAGACAAACATAATTTAGGCGTAATAACAAATATATCACGTTTTGATGTTAAAAACATTTTTTGGTAAAAAAGCAAAAACAATCGGCGTCGTAAACGTAATTCATTTTTACGTACCGCTTGCACAATAAATCGCAGAATACCGAACTAAAATAATTTTACAATTTTAATCATAATTATAATTACCATCATCATCATCGTCGTCATCATCATCATCTTATGAAGACAAACATAATTTAATCGTAATAACAAATATATCACGTTTTCATGTTAAAAAAATTTCTGTCAACAAGACTGTTGATAAAAAAGGAAAAACTATCGTCGTTATTAGGCGGCTAAAAATAAAAGCTTTCTGCGGCATTGTAAATATTTAGCTTTGACAGTTTGATAAAATCATAATTCACTTTTACATATCGCTGGCACAATAAATCGCAGCATACCAAACCAAAAATAATTTCACAATTTTAATCATAAGAATCATTACCATCATCATCATCGTCGTCGTCATCATCATCGTCGTCATCATCATCGTCGTCGTCATCATCGTCGTCATCATCATCGTCGTCATCATCATCGTCGTCATCATCATCGTCCTCATCATCGTCGTCGTCATCATCATCATCTTATGAAGACAAACATAATTTAGGCGTAATAACAAATATATCACGTTTTGATGTTAAAAACATTTTTTGGTAAAAAAGCAAAAACAATCGGCGTCGTAAACGTAATTCATTTTTACGTACCGCTTGCACAATAAATCGCAGAATACCGAACTAAAATAATTTTACAATTTTAATCATAATTATAATTACCATCATCATCATCGTCGTCATCATCATCGTCGTCATCATCATCGTCGTCATCATCATCGTCGTCGTCATCATCGTCGTCATCATCGTCGTCGTCATCATCATCGTCGTCATCATCGTCGTCGTCATCATCATCATCTTATGAAGACAAACATAATTTAGGCGTAATAACAAATATATCACGTTTTGATGTTAAAAACATTTTTTGGTAAAAAAAGCAAAAACAATCGGCGTCGTAAACGTAATTCATTCTTACGTACCGCTTGCACAATAAATCGCAGAATACCGAACTAAAATAATTTTA
The DNA here is from genome assembly GCA_964023205.1 of Lutraria lutraria. Taxonomy (NCBI): domain Eukaryota; kingdom Metazoa; phylum Mollusca; class Bivalvia; order Venerida; family Mactridae; genus Lutraria; species Lutraria lutraria. The sequence goes on along the minus strand of OZ026850.1, from coordinate 11,508,064 downwards.
CAATTTTAATCATAATTATAATTACCATCATCATGATCGTCGTCATCATGATCGTCGTCATCATCATCGTCGTCGTCATCATCGTCGTCATCATCATCGTCGTCATCATCATCGTCGTCGTCATCATCGTCGTCATCATCATCGTCGTCATCATCATCGTCGTCATCATCGTCGTCGTCATCATCATCATCTTATGAAGACAAACATAATTTAGGCGTAATAACAAATATATCACGTTTTGATGTTAAAAACATTTTTTGGTAAAAAAGCAAAAACATTCGGCGTTGTAACGTAATTCATTTTTACGTACCGCTTGCACAATAAATCGCAGAATACCGAACTAAAATAATTTTACAATTTTAATCATAATTATAATTACCATCATCATCATCGTCGTCATCATCATCGTCGTCATCATCGTCGTCGTCATCATCATCATCTTATGAAGACAAACATAATTTAGGCGTAATAACAAATATATCACGTTTTGATGTTAAAAACATTTTTTGGTAAAAAAGCAAAAACAATCGGCGTCGTAAACGTAATTCATTTTTACGTACCGCTTGCACAATAAATCGCAGAATACCGAACTAAAATAATTTTACAATTTTAATCATAATTATAATTACCATCATCATCATCGTCGTCATCATCATCGTCGTCATCATCATCGTCGTCATCATCATCGTCGTCGTCATCATCGTCGTCATCATCATCGTCGTCATCATCGTCGTCGTCATCATCATCGTCGTCATCATCATCGTCGTCGTCATCATCGTCGTCATCATCATCATCGTCATCATCATCGTCGTCATCATCGTCGTCGTCATCATCATCATCTTATGAAGACAAACATAATTTAGGCGTAATAACAAATATATCACGTTTTGATGTTAAAAACATTTTTTGGTAAAAAAGCAAAAACAATCGGCGTCGTAAACGTAATTCATTTTTACGTACCGCTTGCACAATAAATCGCAGAATACCGAACTAAAATAATTTTACAATTTTAATCATAATTATAATTACCATCATCATCATCGTCGTCATCATCATCGTCGTCATCATCATCGTCGTCGTCATCATCGTCGTCATCATCATCGTCGTCATCATCATCGTCGTCATCATCATCGTCCTCATCATCGTCGTCGTCATCATCATCATCTTATGAAGACAAACATAATTTAGGCGTAATAACAAATATATCACGTTTTGATGTTAAAAACATTTTTTGGTAAAAAAGCAAAAACAATTGGCGTCGTAACGTAATTCATTTTTACGTACCGCTTGCACAATAAATCGCAGAATACCGAACTAAAATAATTTTACAATTTTAATCATAATTATAATTACCATCATCATCATCGTCGTCATCATCATCGTCGTCATCATCATCGTCGTCGTCATCATCGTCGTCATCATCGTCGTCGTCATCATCATCGTCGTCATCATCGTCGTCGTCATCATCATCATCTTATGAAGACAAACATAATTTAGGCGTAATAACAAATATATCACGTTTTGATGTTAAAAACATTTTTTGGTAAAAAAAGCAAAAACAATCGGCGTCGTAAACGTAATTCATTCTTACGTACCGCTTGCACAATAAATCGCAGAATACCGAACTAAAATAATTTTACAATTTTAATCATAATTATAATTACCATCATCATGATCGTCGTCATCATCATCGTCGTCATCATCATCATCATCGTCGTCGTCATCATCGTCGTCATCATCATCGTCGTCATCATCATCGTCGTCGTCATCATCGTCGTCATCATCATCGTCGTCATCATCATCGTCGTCATCATCGTCGTCGTCATCATCATCATCTTATGAAGACAAACATAATTTAGGCGTAATAACAAATATATCACGTTTTGATGTTAAAAACATTTTTTGGTAAAAAAGCAAAAACATTCGGCGTTGTAACGTAATTCATTTTTACGTACCGCTTGCACAATAAATCGCAGAATACCGAACTAAAATAATTTTACAATTTTAATCATAATTATAATTACCATCATCATCATCGTCGTCATCATCATCGTCGTCATCATCGTCGTCGTCATCATCATCATCTTATGAAGACAAAGATAATTTAGGCGTAATAACAAATATATCACGTTTTGATGTTAAAAACATTTTTTGGTAAAAAAGCAAAAACAATCGGCGTCGTAAACGTAATTCATTTTTACGTACCGCTTGCACAATAAATCGCAGAATACCGAACTAAAATAATTTTACAATTTTAATCATAATTATAATTACCATCATCATCATCGTCGTCATCATCATCGTCGTCATCATCATCGTCGTCATCATCATCGTCGTCGTCATCATCGTCGTCATCATCATCGTCGTCATCATCGTCGTCGTCATCATCATCGTCGTCATCATCATCGTCGTCGTCATCATCGTCGTCATCATCATCATCGTCATCATCATCGTCGTCATCATCGTCGTCGTCATCATCATCATCTTATGAAGACAAACATAATTTAGGCGTAATAACAAATATATCACGTTTTGATGTTAAAAACATTTTTTGGTAAAAAAGCAAAAACAATCGGCGTCGTAAACGTAATTCATTTTTACGTACCGCTTGCACAATAAATCGCAGAATACCGAACTAAAATAATTTTACAATTTTAATCATAATTATAATTACCATCATCATCATCGTCGTCATCATCATCGTCGTCATCATCATCGTCGTCGTCATCATCGTCGTCATCATCATCGTCGTCATCATCATCGTCGTCATCATCATCGTCCTCATCATCGTCGTCGTCATCATCATCATCTTATGAAGACAAACATAATTTAGGCGTAATAACAAATATATCACGTTTTGATGTTAAAAACATTTTTTGGTAAAAAAGCAAAAACAATTGGCGTCGTAACGTAATTCATTTTTACGTACCGCTTGCACAATAAATCGCAGAATACCGAACTAAAATAATTTTACAATTTTAATCATAATTATAATTACCATCATCATCATCGTCGTCATCATCATCGTCGTCATCATCATCGTCGTCATCATCATCGTCGTCGTCATCATCGTCGTCATCATCGTCGTCGTCATCATCATCGTCGTCATCATCGTCGTCGTCATCATCATCATCTTATGAAGACAAACATAATTTAGGCGTAATAACAAATATATCACGTTTTGATGTTAAAAACATTTTTTGGTAAAAAAAGCAAAAACAATCGGCGTCGTAAACGTAATTCATTCTTACGTACCGCTTGCACAATAAATCGCAGAATACCGAACTAAAATAATTTTACAATTTTAATCATAATTATAATTACCATCATCATGATCGTCGTCATCATCATCGTCGTCATCATCATCATCATCGTCGTCGTCATCATCGTCGTCATCATCATCGTCGTCATCATCATCGTCGTCGTCATCATCGTCGTCATCATCATCGTCGTCATCATCATCGTGGTCATCATCGTCGTCGTCATCATCATCATCTTATGAAGACAAACATAATTTAGGCGTAATAACAAATATATCACGTTTTGATGTTAAAAACATTTTTTGGTAAAAAAGCAAAAACAATTGGCGTCGTAACGTAATTCATTTTTACGTACCGCTTGCACAATAAATCGCAGAATACCGAACTAAAATAATTTTACAATTTTAATCATAATTATAATTACCATCATCATCATCGTCGTCATCATCATCGTCGTCATCATCATCGTCGTCGTCATCATCGTCGTCATCATCATCGTCGTCATCATCATCGTCGTCATCATCATCGTCCTCATCATCGTCGTCGTCATCATCATCATCTTATGAAGACAAACATAATTTAGGCGTAATAACAAATATATCACGTTTTGATGTTAAAAACATTTTTTGGTAAAAAAGCAAAAACAATTGGCGTCGTAACGTAATTCATTTTTACGTACCGCTTGCACAATAAATCGCAGAATACCGAACTAAAATAATTTTACAATTTTAATCATAATTATAATTACCATCATCATCATCGTCGTCATCATCATCGTCGTCATCATCATCGTCGTCATCATCATCGTCGTCGTCATCATCGTCGTCATCATCGTCGTCGTCATCATCATCGTCGTCATCATCGTCGTCGTCATCATCATCATCTTATGAAGACAAACATAATTTAGGCGTAATAACAAATATATCACGTTTTGATGTTAAAAACATTTTTTGGTAAAAAAAGCAAAAACAATCGGCGTCGTAAACGTAATTCATTCTTACGTACCGCTTGCACAATAAATCGCAGAATACCGAACTAAAATAATTTTACAATTTTAATCATAATTATAATTACCATCATCATGATCGTCGTCATCATCATCGTCGTCATCATCATCATCATCGTCGTCGTCATCATCGTCGTCATCATCGTCGTCGTCATCATCATCGTCGTCATCATCGTCGTCGTCATCATCATCATCTTATGAAGACAAACATAATTTAGGCGTAATAACAAATATATCACGTTTTGATGTTAAAAACATTTTTTGGTAAAAAAAGCAAAAACAATCGGCGTCGTAAACGTAATTCATTCTTACGTACCGCTTGCACAATAAATCGCAGAATACCGAACTAAAATAATTTTACAATTTTAATCATAATTATAATTACCATCATCATGATCGTCGTCATCATCATCGTCGTCATCATCATCATCATCGTCGTCGTCATCATCGTCGTCATCATCATCGTCGTCATCATCATCGTCGTCGTCATCATCGTCGTCATCATCATCGTCGTCATCATCATCGTCGTCATCATCGTCGTCGTCATCATCATCATCTTATGAAGACAAACATAATTTAGGCGTAATAACAAATATATCACGTTTTGATGTTAAAAACATTTTTTGGTAAAAAAGCAAAAACATTCGGCGTTGTAACGTAATTCATTTTTACGTACCGCTTGCACAATAAATCGCAGAATACCGAACTAAAATAATTTTACAATTTTAATCATAATTATAATTACCATCATCATCATCGTCGTCATCATCATCGTCGTCATCATCGTCGTCGTCATCATCATCATCTTATGAAGACAAAGATAATTTAGGCGTAATAACAAATATATCACGTTTTGATGTTAAAAACATTTTTTGGTAAAAAAGCAAAAACAATCGGCGTCGTAAACGTAATTCATTTTTACGTACCGCTTGCACAATAAATCGCAGAATACCGAACTAAAATAATTTTACAATTTTAATCATAATTATAATTACCATCATCATCATCGTCGTCATCATCATCGTCGTCATCATCATCGTCGTCATCATCATCGTCGTCGTCATCATCGTCGTCATCATCATCGTCGTCATCATCGTCGTCGTCATCATCATCGTCGTCATCATCATCGTCGTCGTCATCATCGTCGTCATCATCATCATCGTCATCATCATCGTCGTCATCATCGTCGTCGTCATCATCATCATCTTATGAAGACAAACATAATTTAGGCGTAATAACAAATATATCACGTTTTGATGTTAAAAACATTTTTTGGTAAAAAAGCAAAAACAATCGGCGTCGTAAACGTAATTCATTTTTACGTACCGCTTGCACAATAAATCGCAGAATACCGAACTAAAATAATTTTACAATTTTAATCATAATTATAATTACCATCATCATCATCGTCGTCATCATCATCGTCGTCATCATCATCGTCGTCATCATCATCGTCGTCGTCATCATCGTCGTCATCATCGTCGTCGTCATCATCATCGTCGTCATCATCGTCGTCGTCATCATCATCATCTTATGAAGACAAACATAATTTAGGCGTAATAACAAATATATCACGTTTTGATGTTAAAAACATTTTTTGGTAAAAAAAGCAAAAACAATCGGCGTCGTAAACGTAATTCATTCTTACGTACCGCTTGCACAATAAATCGCAGAATACCGAACTAAAATAATTTTACAATTTTAATCATAATTATAATTACCATCATCATGATCGTCGTCATCATCATCGTCGTCATCATCATCATCATCGTCGTCGTCATCATCGTCGTCATCATCATCGTCGTCATCATCATCGTCGTCGTCATCATCGTCGTCATCATCATCGTCGTCATCATCATCGTGGTCATCATCGTCGTCGTCATCATCATCATCTTATGAAGACAAACATAATTTAGGCGTAATAACAAATATATCACGTTTTGATGTTAAAAACATTTTTTGGTAAAAAAGCAAAAACAATTGGCGTCGTAACGTAATTCATTTTTACGTACCGCTTGCACAATAAATCGCAGAATACCGAACTAAAATAATTTTACAATTTTAATCATAATTATAATTACCATCATCATCATCGTCGTCATCATCATCGTCGTCATCATCATCGTCGTCGTCATCATCGTCGTCATCATCATCGTCGTCATCATCATCGTCGTCATCATCATCGTCCTCATCATCGTCGTCGTCATCATCATCATCTTATGAAGACAAACATAATTTAGGCGTAATAACAAATATATCACGTTTTGATGTTAAAAACATTTTTTGGTAAAAAAGCAAAAACAATTGGCGTCGTAACGTAATTCATTTTTACGTACCGCTTGCACAATAAATCGCAGAATACCGAACTAAAATAATTTTACAATTTTAATCATAATTATAATTACCATCATCATCATCGTCGTCATCATCATCGTCGTCATCATCATCGTCGTCATCATCATCGTCGTCGTCATCATCGTCGTCATCATCGTCGTCGTCATCATCATCGTCGTCATCATCGTCGTCGTCATCATCATCATCTTATGAAGACAAACATAATTTAGGCGTAATAACAAATATATCACGTTTTGATGTTAAAAACATTTTTTGGTAAAAAAAGCAAAAACAATCGGCGTCGTAAACGTAATTCATTCTTACGTACCGCTTGCACAATAAATCGCAGAATACCGAACTAAAATAATTTTACAATTTTAATCATAATTATAATTACCATCATCATGATCGTCGTCATCATCATCGTCGTCATCATCATCATCATCGTCGTCGTCATCATCGTCGTCATCATCGTCGTCGTCATCATCATCGTCGTCATCATCGTCGTCGTCATCATCATCATCTTATGAAGACAAACATAATTTAGGCGTAATAACAAATATATCACGTTTTGATGTTAAAAACATTTTTTGGTAAAAAAAGCAAAAACAATCGGCGTCGTAAACGTAATTCATTCTTACGTACCGCTTGCACAATAAATCGCAGAATACCGAACTAAAATAATTTTACAATTTTAATCATAATTATAATTACCATCATCATGATCGTCGTCATCATCATCGTCGTCATCATCATCATCATCGTCGTCGTCATCATCGTCGTCATCATCATCGTCGTCATCATCATCGTCGTCGTCATCATCGTCGTCATCATCATCGTCGTCATCATCATCGTCGTCATCATCGTCGTCGTCATCATCATCATCTTATGAAGACAAACATAATTTAGGCGTAATAACAAATATATCACGTTTTGATGTTAAAAACATTTTTTGGTAAAAAAGCAAAAACATTCGGCGTTGTAACGTAATTCATTTTTACGTACCGCTTGCACAATAAATCGCAGAATACCGAACTAAAATAATTTTACAATTTTAATCATAATTATAATTACCATCATCATCATCGTCGTCATCATCATCGTCGTCATCATCGTCGTCGTCATCATCATCATCTTATGAAGACAAAGATAATTTAGGCGTAATAACAAATATATCACGTTTTGATGTTAAAAACATTTTTTGGTAAAAAAGCAAAAACAATCGGCGTCGTAAACGTAATTCATTTTTACGTACCGCTTGCACAATAAATCGCAGAATACCGAACTAAAATAATTTTACAATTTTAATCATAATTATAATTACCATCATCATCATCGTCGTCATCATCATCGTCGTCATCATCATCGTCGTCATCATCATCGTCGTCGTCATCATCGTCGTCATCATCATCGTCGTCATCATCGTCGTCGTCATCATCATCGTCGTCATCATCATCGTCGTCGTCATCATCGTCGTCATCATCATCATCGTCATCATCATCGTCGTCATCATCGTCGTCGTCATCATCATCATCTTATGAAGACAAACATAATTTAGGCGTAATAACAAATATATCACGTTTTGATGTTAAAAACATTTTTTGGTAAAAAAGCAAAAACAATCGGCGTCGTAAACGTAATTCATTTTTACGTACCGCTTGCACAATAAATCGCAGAATACCGAACTAAAATAATTTTACAATTTTAATCATAATTATAATTACCATCATCATCATCGTCGTCATCATCATCGTCGTCATCATCATCGTCGTCGTCATCATCGTCGTCATCATCATCGTCGTCATCATCATCGTCGTCATCATCATCGTCCTCATCATCGTCGTCGTCATCATCATCATCTTATGAAGACAAACATAATTTAGGCGTAATAACAAATATATCACGTTTTGATGTTAAAAACATTTTTTGGTAAAAAAGCAAAAACAATTGGCGTCGTAACGTAATTCATTTTTACGTACCGCTTGCACAATAAATCGCAGAATACCGAACTAAAATAATTTTACAATTTTAATCATAATTATAATTACCATCATCATCATCGTCGTCATCATCATCGTCGTCATCATCATCGTCGTCATCATCATCGTCGTCGTCATCATCGTCGTCATCATCGTCGTCGTCATCATCATCGTCGTCATCATCGTCGTCGTCATCATCATCATCTTATGAAGACAAACATAATTTAGGCGTAATAACAAATATATCACGTTTTGATGTTAAAAACATTTTTTGGTAAAAAAAGCAAAAACAATCGGCGTCGTAAACGTAATTCATTCTTACGTACCGCTTGCACAATAAATCGCAGAATACCGAACTAAAATAATTTTACAATTTTAATCATAATTATAATTACCATCATCATGATCGTCGTCATCATCATCGTCGTCATCATCATCATCATCGTCGTCGTCATCATCGTCGTCATCATCATCGTCGTCATCATCATCGTCGTCGTCATCATCGTCGTCATCATCATCGTCGTCATCATCATCGTGGTCATCATCGTCGTCGTCATCATCATCATCTTATGAAGACAAACATAATTTAGGCGTAATAACAAATATATCACGTTTTGATGTTAAAAACATTTTTTGGTAAAAAAGCAAAAACAATTGGCGTCGTAACGTAATTCATTTTTACGTACCGCTTGCACAATAAATCGCAGAATACCGAACTAAAATAATTTTACAATTTTAATCATAATTATAATTACCATCATCATCATCGTCGTCATCATCATCGTCGTCATCATCATCGTCGTCGTCATCATCGTCGTCATCATCATCGTCGTCATCATCATCGTCGTCATCATCATCGTCCTCATCATCGTCGTCGTCATCATCATCATCTTATGAAGACAAACATAATTTAGGCGTAATAACAAATATATCACGTTTTGATGTTAAAAACATTTTTTGGTAAAAAAGCAAAAACAATTGGCGTCGTAACGTAATTCATTTTTACGTACCGCTTGCACAATAAATCGCAGAATACCGAACTAAAATAATTTTACAATTTTAATCATAATTATAATTACCATCATCATCATCGTCGTCATCATCATCGTCGTCATCATCATCGTCGTCATCATCATCGTCGTCGTCATCATCGTCGTCATCATCGTCGTCGTCATCATCATCGTCGTCATCATCGTCGTCGTCATCATCATCATCTTATGAAGACAAACATAATTTAGGCGTAATAACAAATATATCACGTTTTGATGTTAAAAACATTTTTTGGTAAAAAAAGCAAAAACAATCGGCGTCGTAAACGTAATTCATTCTTACGTACCGCTTGCACAATAAATCGCAGAATACCGAACTAAAATAATTTTACAATTTTAATCATAATTATAATTACCATCATCATGATCGTCGTCATCATCATCGTCGTCATCATCATCATCATCGTCGTCGTCATCATCGTCGTCATCATCATCGTCGTCATCATCATCGTCGTCGTCATCATCGTCGTCATCATCATCGTCGTCATCATCATCGTCGTCATCATCGTCGTCGTCATCATCATCATCTTATGAAGACAAACATAATTTAGGCGTAATAACAAATATATCACGTTTTGATGTTAAAAACATTTTTTGGTAAAAAAGCAAAAACATTCGGCGTTGTAACGTAATTCATTTTTACGTACCGCTTGCACAATAAATCGCAGAATACCGAACTAAAATAATTTTACAATTTTAATCATAATTATAATTACCATCATCATCATCGTCGTCATCATCATCGTCGTCATCATCGTCGTCGTCATCATCATCATCTTATGAAGACAAAGATAATTTAGGCGTAATAACAAATATATCACGTTTTGATGTTAAAAACATTTTTTGGTAAAAAAGCAAAAACAATCGGCGTCGTAAACGTAATTCATTTTTACGTACCGCTTGCACAATAAATCGCAGAATACCGAACTAAAATAATTTTACAATTTTAATCATAATTATAATTACCATCATCATCATCGTCGTCATCATCATCGTCGTCATCATCATCGTCGTCATCATCATCGTCGTCGTCATCATCGTCGTCATCATCATCGTCGTCATCATCGTCGTCGTCATCATCATCGTCGTCATCATCATCGTCGTCGTCATCATCGTCGTCATCATCATCATCGTCATCATCATCGTCGTCATCATCGTCGTCGTCATCATCATCATCTTATGAAGACAAACATAATTTAGGCGTAATAACAAATATATCACGTTTTGATGTTAAAAACATTTTTTGGTAAAAAAGCAAAAACAATCGGCGTCGTAAACGTAATTCATTTTTACGTACCGCTTGCACAATAAATCGCAGAATACCGAACTAAAATAATTTTACAATTTTAATCATAATTATAATTACCATCATCATCATCGTCGTCATCATCATCGTCGTCATCATCATCGTCGTCGTCATCATCGTCGTCATCATCATCGTCGTCATCATCATCGTCCTCATCATCGTCGTCGTCATCATCATCATCTTATGAAGACAAACATAATTTAGGCGTAATAACAAATATATCACGTTTTGATGTTAAAAACATTTTTTGGTAAAAAAGCAAAAACAATTGGCGTCGTAACGTAATTCATTTTTACGTACCGCTTGCACAATAAATCGCAGAATACCGAACTAAAATAATTTTACAATTTTAATCATAATTATAATTACCATCATCATCATCGTCGTCATCATCATCGTCGTCATCATCATCGTCGTCATCATCATCGTCGTCGTCATCATCGTCGTCATCATCGTCGTCGTCATCATCATCGTCGTCATCATCGTCGTCGTCATCATCATCATCTTATGAAGACAAACATAATTTAGGCGTAATAACAAATATATCACGTTTTGATGTTAAAAACATTTTTTGGTAAAAAAAGCAAAAACAATCGGCGTCGTAAACGTAATTCATTCTTACGTACCGCTTGCACAATAAATCGCAGAATACCGAACTAAAATAATTTTACAATTTTAATCATAATTATAATTACCATCATCATGATCGTCGTCATCATCATCGTCGTCATCATCATCATCATCGTCGTCGTCATCATCGTCGTCATCATCATCGTCGTCATCATCATCGTCGTCGTCATCATCGTCGTCATCATCATCGTCGTCATCATCATCGTGGTCATCATCGTCGTCGTCATCATCATCATCTTATGAAGACAAACATAATTTAGGCGTAATAACAAATATATCACGTTTTGATGTTAAAAACATTTTTTGGTAAAAAAGCAAAAACAATTGGCGTCGTAACGTAATTCATTTTTACGTACCGCTTGCACAATAAATCGCAGAATACCGAACTAAAATAATTTTACAATTTTAATCATAATTATAATTACCATCATCATCATCGTCGTCATCATCATCGTCGTCATCATCATCGTCGTCGTCATCATCGTCGTCATCATCATCGTCGTCATCATCATCGTCGTCATCATCATCGTCCTCATCATCGTCGTCGTCATCATCATCATCTTATGAAGACAAACATAATTTAGGCGTAATAACAAATATATCACGTTTTGATGTTAAAAACATTTTTTGGTAAAAAAGCAAAAACAATTGGCGTCGTAACGTAATTCATTTTTACGTACCGCTTGCACAATAAATCGCAGAATACCGAACTAAAATAATTTTACAATTTTAATCATAATTATAATTACCATCATCATCATCGTCGTCATCATCATCGTCGTCATCATCATCGTCGTCATCATCATCGTCGTCGTCATCATCGTCGTCATCATCGTCGTCGTCATCATCATCGTCGTCATCATCGTCGTCGTCATCATCATCATCTTATGAAGACAAACATAATTTAGGCGTAATAACAAATATATCACGTTTTGATGTTAAAAACATTTTTTGGTAAAAAAAGCAAAAACAATCGGCGTCGTAAACGTAATTCATTCTTACGTACCGCTTGCACAATAAATCGCAGAATACCGAACTAAAATAATTTTACAATTTTAATCATAATTATAATTACCATCATCATGATCGTCGTCATCATCATCGTCGTCATCATCATCATCATCGTCGTCGTCATCATCGTCGTCATCATCATCGTCGTCATCATCATCGTCGTCGTCATCATCGTCGTCATCATCATCGTCGTCATCATCATCGTGGTCATCATCGTCGTCGTCATCATCATCATCTTATGAAGACAAACATAATTTAGGCGTAATAACAAATATATCACGTTTTGATGTTAAAAACATTTTTTGGTAAAAAAGCAAAAACAATTGGCGTCGTAACGTAATTCATTTTTACGTACCGCTTGCACAATAAATCGCAGAATACCGAACTAAAATAATTTTACAATTTTAATCATAATTATAATTACCATCATCATCATCGTCGTCATCATCATCGTCGTCATCATCATCGTCGTCATCATCATCGTCGTCGTCATCATCGTCGTCATCATCGTCGTCGTCATCATCATCGTCGTCATCATCGTCGTCGTCATCATCATCATCTTATGAAGACAAACATAATTTAGGCGTAATAACAAATATATCACGTTTTGATGTTAAAAACATTTTTTGGTAAAAAAAGCAAAAACAATCGGCGTCGTAAACGTAATTCATTCTTACGTACCGCTTGCACAATAAATCGCAGAATACCGAACTAAAATAATTTTACAATTTTAATCATAATTATAATTACCATCATCATGATCGTCGTCATCATCATCGTCGTCATCATCATCATCATCGTCGTCGTCATCATCGTCGTCATCATCATCGTCGTCATCATCATCGTCGTCGTCATCATCGTCGTCATCATCATCGTCGTCATCATCATCGTCCTCATCATCGTCGTCGTCATCATCATCATCTTATGAAGACAAACATAATTTAGGCGTAATAACAAATATATCACGTTTTGATGTTAAAAACATTTTTTGGTAAAAAAGCAAAAACAATCGGCGTTGTAACGTAATTCATTTTTACGTACCGCTTGCACAATAAATCGCAGAATACCGAACTAAAATAATTTTACAATTTTAATCATAATTATAATTACCATCATCATCATCGTCGTCATCATCATCGTCGTCATCATCGTCGTCGTCATCATCATCATCTTATGAAGACAAACATAATTTAGGCGTAATAACAAATATATCACGTTTTGATGTTAAAAACATTTTTTGGTAAAAAAGCAAAAACAAACGGCTTCGTAAACGTAATTCATTTTTACGTACCGCTTGCACAATAAATCGCAGAATACCGAACTAAAATAATTTTACAATTTTAATCATAATTATAATTACCATCATCATCATCGTCGTCATCATCATCGTCGTCATCATCATCGTCGTCATCATCATCGTCGTCGTCATCATCGTCGTCATCATCATCGTCGTCATCATCGTCGTCGTCATCATCATCGTCGTCATCATCATCGTCGTCGTCATCATCGTCGTCATCATCATCATCGTCATCATCATCGTCGTCATCATCGTCGTCGTCATCATCATCATCTTATGAAGACAAACATAATTTAGGCGTAATAACAAATATATCACGTTTTGATGTTAAAAACATTTTTTGGTAAAAAAGCAAAAACAATCGGCGTCGTAAACGTAATTCATTTTTACGTACCGCTTGCACAATAAATCGCAGAATACCGAACTAAAATAATTTTACAATTTTAATCATAATTATAATTACCATCATCATCATCGTCGTCATCATCATCATCTTATGAAGACAAACATAATTTAATCGTAATAACAAATATATCACGTTTTCATGTTAAAAAAATTTCTGTCAACAAGACTGTTGATAAAAAAGGAAAAACTATCGACGTTATTAAGCGGCTAAAAATAAAAGCTTTCTACGGCATTGTAAATATTTAGCTTTGACAGATTGATAAAATCGTAATTCACTTTTACATATCGCTGGCACAATAAATCGCAGCATACCAAAGTAAAAAAAATTTCACAATTTTAATCATAAGAATCATTACCATCATCATCATCATCGTCGTCATCATCATCGTCGTCATCATCATCGTCGTCATCATCATCGTCGTCATCATCATCGTCGTCGTCATCATCGTCGTCATCATCATCGTCGTCATCATCATCGTCGTCATCATCGTCGTCGTCATCATCATCATCTTATGAAGATAAACATAATTTAGGCATAATAACAAATATATCACGTTTTCATGTTAAAAACCTTTCTGTCAACAAGACTGTTAATAAAAAAGGAAAAACTATCGTCGTTATTAGGCGGCTAAAAATAAAAGCTTTCTGCGGCATTGTAAATATTTAGCTTTGACAGTTTGATAAAATCATAATTCACTTTTACATATCGCTGGCACAATAAATCGCAGCATACCAAACTAAAAATAATTTCACAATTTTAATCATAAGAATCATTACCATCATCATCATCGTCGTCATCATCATCGTCGTCATCATCATCGTCGTCGTCATCATCGTCGTCATCATCATCGTCGTCATCATCATCGTCGTCATCATCATCGTCCTCATCATCGTCGTCGTCATCATCATCATCTTATGAAGACAAACATAATTTAGGCGTAATAACAAATATATCACGTTTTGATGTTAAAAACATTTTTTGGTAAAAAAGCAAAAACAATCGGCGTCGTAAACGTAATTCATTTTTACGTACCGCTTGCACAATAAATCGCAGAATACCGAACTAAAATAATTTTACAATTTTAATCATAATTATAATTACCATCATCATCATCGTCGTCATCATCATCGTCGTCATCATCATCGTCGTCATCATCATCGTCGTCGTCATCATCGTCGTCATCATCGTCGTCGTCATCATCATCGTCGTCATCATCGTCGTCGTCATCATCATCATCTTATGAAGACAAACATAATTTAGGCGTAATAACAAATATATCACGTTTTGATGTTAAAAACATTTTTTGGTAAAAAAAGCAAAAACAATCGGCGTCGTAAACGTAATTCATTCTTACGTACCGCTTGCACAATAAATCGCAGAATACCGAACTAAAATAATTTTACAATTTTAATCATAATTATAATTACCATCATCATGATCGTCGTCATCATCATCGTCGTCATCATCATCATCATCGTCGTCGTCATCATCGTCGTCATCATCATCGTCGTCATCATCATCGTCGTCGTCATCATCGTCGTCATCATCATCGTCGTCATCATCATCGTCGTCATCATCGTCGTCGTCATCATCATCATCTTATGAAGACAAACATAATTTAGGCGTAATAACAAATATATCACGTTTTAATGTTAAAAACATTTTTTGGTAAAAAAGCAAAAACATTCGGCGTTGTAACGTAATTCATTTTTACGTACCGCTTGCACAATAAATCGCAGAATACCGAACTAAAATAATTTTACAATTTTAATCATAATTATAATTACCATCATCATCATCGTCGTCATCATCATCGTCGTCATCATCGTCGTCGTCATCATCATCATCTTATGAAGACAAACATAATTTAGGCGTAATAACAAATATATCACGTTTTGATGTTAAAAACATTTTTTGGTAAAAAAGCAAAAACAATCGGCGTCGTAAACGTAATTCATTTTTACGTACCGCTTGCACAATAAATCGCAGAATACCGAACTAAAATAATTTTACAATTTTAATCATAATTATAATTACCATCATCATCATCGTCGTCATCATCATCGTCGTCATCATCATCGTCGTCGTCATCATCGTCGTCATCATCATCGTCGTCATCATCATCGTCGTCATCATCATCGTCCTCATCATCGTCGTCGTCATCATCATCATCTTATGAAGACAAACATAATTTAGGCGTAATAACAAATATATCACGTTTTGATGTTAAAAACATTTTTTGGTAAAAAAGCAAAAACAATTGGCGTCGTAACGTAATTCATTTTTACGTACCGCTTGCACAATAAATCGCAGAATACCGAACTAAAATAATTTTACAATTTTAATCATAATTATAATTACCATCATCATCATCGTCGTCATCATCATCGTCGTCATCATCATCGTCGTCATCATCATCGTCGTCGTCATCATCGTCGTCATCATCGTCGTCGTCATCATCATCGTCGTCATCATCGTCGTCGTCATCATCATCATCTTATGAAGACAAACATAATTTAGGCGTAATAACAAATATATCACGTTTTGATGTTAAAAACATTTTTTGGTAAAAAAAGCAAAAACAATCGGCGTCGTAAACGTAATTCATTCTTACGTACCGCTTGCACAATAAATCGCAGAATACCGAACTAAAATAATTTTACAATTTTAATCATAATTATAATTACCATCATCATGATCGTCGTCATCATCATCGTCGTCATCATCATCATCATCGTCGTCGTCATCATCGTCGTCATCATCATCGTCGTCATCATCATCGTCGTCGTCATCATCGTCGTCATCATCATCGTCGTCATCATCATCGTGGTCATCATCGTCGTCGTCATCATCATCATCTTATGAAGACAAACATAATTTAGGCGTAATAACAAATATATCACGTTTTGATGTTAAAAACATTTTTTGGTAAAAAAGCAAAAACAATCGGCGTTGTAACGTAATTCATTTTTACGTACCGCTTGCACAATAAATCGCAGAATACCGAACTAAAATAATTTTACAATTTTAATCATAATTATAATTACCATCATCATCATCGTCGTCATCATCATCGTCGTCATCATCGTCGTCGTCATCATCATCATCTTATGAAGACAAACATAATTTAGGCGTAATAACAAATATATCACGTTTTGATGTTAAAAACATTTTTTGGTAAAAAAGCAAAAACAAACGGCTTCGTAAACGTAATTCATTTTTACGTACCGCTTGCACAATAAATCGCAGAATACCGAACTAAAATAATTTTACAATTTTAATCATAATTATAATTACCATCATCATCATCGTCGTCATCATCATCGTCGTCATCATCATCGTCGTCATCATCATCGTCGTCGTCATCATCGTCGTCATCATCATCGTCGTCATCATCGTCGTCGTCATCATCATCGTCGTCATCATCATCGTCGTCGTCATCATCGTCGTCATCATCATCATCGTCATCATCATCGTCGTCATCATCGTCGTCGTCATCATCATCATCTTATGAAGACAAACATAATTTAGGCGTAATAACAAATATATCACGTTTTGATGTTAAAAACATTTTTTGGTAAAAAAGCAAAAACAATCGGCGTCGTAAACGTAATTCATTTTTACGTACCGCTTGCACAATAAATCGCAGAATACCGAACTAAAATAATTTTACAATTTTAATCATAATTATAATTACCATCATCATCATCGTCGTCATCATCATCGTCGTCATCATCATCGTCGTCGTCATCATCGTCGTCATCATCATCGTCGTCATCATCATCGTCGTCATCATCATCGTCGTCATCATCGTCGTCGTCATCATCATCATCTTATGAAGACAAACATAATTTAGGCGTAATAACAAATATATCACGTTTTGATGTTAAAAACATTTTTTGGTAAAAAAGCAAAAACAATTGGCGTCGTAACGTAATTCATTTTTACGTACCGCTTGCACAATAAATCGCAGAATACCGAACTAAAATAATTTTACAATTTTAATCATAATTATAATTACCATCATCATCATCGTCGTCATCATCATCGTCGTCATCATCATCGTCGTCGTCATCATCGTCGTCATCATCGTCGTCGTCATCATCATCGTCGTCATCATCGTCGTCGTCATCATCATCATCTTATGAAGACAAACATAATTTAGGCGTAATAACAAATATATCACGTTTTGATGTTAAAAACATTTTTTGGTAAAAAAAGCAAAAACAATCGGCGTCGTAAACGTAATTCATTCTTACGTACCGCTTGCACAATAAATCGCAGAATACCGAACTAAAATAATTTTACAATTTTAATCATAATTATAATTACCATCATCATGATCGTCGTCATCATCATCGTCGTCATCATCATCATCATCGTCGTCGTCATCATCGTCGTCATCATCATCGTCGTCATCATCATCGTCGTCGTCATCATCGTCGTCATCATCATCGTCGTCATCATCATCGTCGTCATCATCGTCGTCGTCATCATCATCATCTTATGAAGACAAACATAATTTAGGCGTAATAACAAATATATCACGTTTTGATGTTAAAAACATTTTTTGGTAAAAAAGCAAAAACATTCGGCGTTGTAACGTAATTCATTTTTACGTACCGCTTGCACAATAAATCGCAGAATACCGAACTAAAATAATTTTACAATTTTAATCATAATTATAATTACCATCATCATCATCGTCGTCATCATCATCGTCGTCATCATCGTCGTCGTCATCATCATCATCTTATGTAACAAACATAATTTAGGCGTAATAACAAATATATCACGTTTTGATGTTAAAAACATTTTTTGGTAAAAAAGCAAAAACAATCGGCGTCGTAAACGTAATTCATTTTTACGTACCGCTTGCACAATAAATCGCAGAATACCGAACTAAAATAATTTTACAATTTTAATCATAATTATAATTACCATCATCATCATCGTCGTCATCATCATCGTCGTCATCATCATCGTCGTCATCATCATCGTCGTCGTCATCATCGTCGTCATCATCATCGTCGTCATCATCGTCGTCGTCATCATCATCGTCGTCATCATCATCGTCGTCGTCATCATCGTCGTCATCATCATCATCGTCATCATCATCGTCGTCATCATCGTCGTCGTCATCATCATCATCTTATGAAGACAAACATAATTTAGGCGTAATAACAAATATATCACGTTTTGATGTTAAAAACATTTTTTGGTAAAAAAGCAAAAACAATCGGCGTCGTAAACGTAATTCATTTTTACGTACCGCTTGCACAATAAATCGCAGAATACCGAACTAAAATAATTTTACAATTTTAATCATAATTATAATTACCATCATCATCATCGTCGTCATCATCATCGTCGTCATCATCATCGTCGTCGTCATCATCGTCGTCATCATCATCGTCGTCATCATCATCGTCGTCATCATCATCGTCCTCATCATCGTCGTCGTCATCATCATCATCTTATGAAGACAAACATAATTTAGGCGTAATAACAAATATATCACGTTTTGATGTTAAAAACATTTTTTGGTAAAAAAGCAAAAACAATTGGCGTCGTAACGTAATTCATTTTTACGTACCGCTTGCACAATAAATCGCAGAATACCGAACTAAAATAATTTTACAATTTTAATCATAATTATAATTACCATCATCATCATCGTCGTCATCATCATCGTCGTCATCATCATCGTCGTCATCATCATCGTCGTCGTCATCATCGTCGTCATCATCGTCGTCGTCATCATCATCGTCGTCATCATCGTCGTCATCATCATCATCTTATGAAGACAAACATAATTTAGGCGTAATAACAAATATATCACGTTTTGATGTTAAAAACATTTTTTGGTAAAAAAAGCAAAAACAATCGGCGTCGTAAACGTAATTCATTCTTACGTACCGCTTGCACAATAAATCGCAGAATACCGAACTAAAATAATTTTACAATTTTAATCATAATTATAATTACCATCATCATGATCGTCGTCATCATCATCGTCGTCATCATCATCATCATCGTCGTCGTCATCATCGTCGTCATCATCATCGTCGTCATCATCATCGTCGTCGTCATCATCGTCGTCATCATCATCGTCGTCATCATCATCGTGGTCATCATCGTCGTCGTCATCATCATCATCTTATGAAGACAAACATAATTTAGGCGTAATAACAAATATATCACGTTTTGATGTTAAAAACATTTTTTGGTAAAAAAGCAAAAACAATTGGCGTCGTAACGTAATTCATTTTTACGTACCGCTTGCACAATAAATCGCAGAATACCGAACTAAAATAATTTTACAATTTTAATCATAATTATAATTACCATCATCATCATCGTCGTCATCATCATCGTCGTCATCATCATCGTCGTCATCATCATCGTCGTCGTCATCATCGTCGTCATCATCGTCGTCGTCATCATCATCGTCGTCATCATCGTCGTCGTCATCATCATCATCTTATGAAGACAAACATAATTTAGGCGTAATAACAAATATATCACGTTTTGATGTTAAAAACATTTTTTGGTAAAAAAAGCAAAAACAATCGGCGTCGTAAACGTAATTCATTCTTACGTACCGCTTGCACAATAAATCGCAGAATACCGAACTAAAATAATTTTACAATTTTAATCATAATTATAATTACCATCATCATGATCGTCGTCATCATCATCGTCGTCATCATCATCATCATCGTCGTCGTCATCATCGTCGTCATCATCATCGTCGTCATCATCATCGTCGTCGTCATCATCGTCGTCATCATCATCGTCGTCATCATCATCGTGGTCATCATCGTCGTCGTCATCATCATCATCTTATGAAGACAAACATAATTTAGGCGTAATAACAAATATATCACGTTTTGATGTTAAAAACATTTTTTGGTAAAAAAGCAAAAACAATCGGCGTTGTAACGTAATTCATTTTTACGTACCGCTTGCACAATAAATCGCAGAATACCGAACTAAAATAATTTTACAATTTTAATCATAATTATAATTACCATCATCATCATCGTCGTCATCATCATCGTCGTCATCATCGTCGTCGTCATCATCATCATCTTATGAAGACAAACATAATTTAGGCGTAATAACAAATATATCACGTTTTGATGTTAAAAACATTTTTTGGTAAAAAAGCAAAAACAAACGGCGTCGTAAACGTAATTCATTTTTACGTACCGCTTGCACAATAAATCGCAGAATACCGAACTAAAATAATTTTACAATTTTAATCATAATTATAATTACCATCATCATCATCGTCGTCATCATCATCGTCGTCATCATCATCGTCGTCATCATCATCGTCGTCGTCATCATCGTCGTCATCATCATCGTCGTCATCATCGTCGTCGTCATCATCGTCGTCGTCATCATCATCATCTTATGAAGATAAACATAATTTAGGCATAATAACAAATATATCACGTTTTCATGTTAAAAACCTTTCTGTCAACAAGACTGTTAATAAAAAAGGAAAAACTATCGTCGTTATTAGGCGGCTAAAAATAAAAGCTTTCTGCGGCATTGTAAATATTTAGCTTTGACAGTTTGATAAAATCATAATTCACTTTTACATATCGCTGGCACAATAAATCGCAGCATACCAAACTAAAAATAATTTCACAATTTTAATCATAAGAATCATTACCATCATCATCATCGTCGTCATCATCATCGTCGTCATCATCATCGTCGTCGTCATCATCGTCGTCATCATCATCGTCGTCATCATCATCGTCGTCATCATCATCGTCCTCATCATCGTCGTCATCATCATCATCATCTTATGAAGACAAACATAATTTAGGCGTAATAACAAATATATCACGTTTTGATGTTAAAAACATTTTTTGGTAAAAAAGCAAAAACAATCGGCGTCGTAAACGTAATTCATTTTTACGTACCGCTTGCACAATAAATCGCAGAATACCGAACTAAAATAATTTTACAATTTTAATCATAATTATAATTACCATCATCATCATCGTCGTCATCATCATCGTCGTCATCATCATCGTCGTCATCATCATCGTCGTCGTCATCATCGTCGTCATCATCGTCGTCGTCATCATCATCGTCGTCATCATCGTCGTCGTCATCATCATCATCTTATGAAGACAAACATAATTTAGGCGTAATAACAAATATATCACGTTTTGATGTTAAAAACATTTTTTGGTAAAAAAAGCAAAAACAATCGGCGTCGTAAACGTAATTCATTCTTACGTACCGCTTGCACAATAAATCGCAGAATACCGAACTAAAATAATTTTACAATTTTAATCATAATTATAATTACCATCATCATGATCGTCGTCATCATCATCGTCGTCATCATCATCATCATCGTCGTCGTCATCATCGTCGTCATCATCATCGTCGTCATCATCATCGTCGTCGTCATCATCGTCGTCATCATCATCGTCGTCATCATCATCGTCGTCATCATCGTCGTCGTCATCATCATCATCTTATGAAGACAAACATAATTTAGGCGTAATAACAAATATATCACGTTTTAATGTTAAAAACATTTTTTGGTAAAAAAGCAAAAACATTCGGCGTTGTAACGTAATTCATTTTTACGTACCGCTTGCACAATAAATCGCAGAATACCGAACTAAAATAATTTTACAATTTTAATCATAATTATAATTACCATCATCATCATCGTCGTCATCATCATCGTCGTCATCATCATCGTCGTCATCATCATCGTCGTCGTCATCATCGTCGTCATCATCATCGTCGTCATCATCGTCGTCGTCATCATCATCGTCGTCATCATCATCGTCGTCGTCATCATCGTCGTCATCATCATCATCGTCATCATCATCGTCGTCATCATCGTCGTCGTCATCATCATCATCTTATGAAGACAAACATAATTTAGGCGTAATAACAAATATATCACGTTTTGATGTTAAAAACATTTTTTGGTAAAAAAGCAAAAACAATCGGCGTCGTAAACGTAATTCATTTTTACGTACCGCTTGCACAATAAATCGCAGAATACCGAACTAAAATAATTTTACAATTTTAATCATAATTATAATTACCATCATCATCATCGTCGTCATCATCATCGTCGTCATCATCATCGTCGTCATCATCATCGTCGTCGTCATCATCGTCGTCATCATCGTCGTCGTCATCATCATCGTCGTCATCATCGTCGTCGTCATCATCATCATCTTATGAAGACAAACATAATTTAGGCGTAATAACAAATATATCACGTTTTGATGTTAAAAACATTTTTTGGTAAAAAAAGCAAAAACAATCGGCGTCGTAAACGTAATTCATTCTTACGTACCGCTTGCACAATAAATCGCAGAATACCGAACTAAAATAATTTTACAATTTTAATCATAATTATAATTACCATCATCATGATCGTCGTCATCATCATCGTCGTCATCATCATCATCATCGTCGTCGTCATCATCGTCGTCATCATCATCGTCGTCATCATCATCGTCGTCGTCATCATCGTCGTCATCATCATCGTCGTCATCATCATCGTCGTCATCATCGTCGTCGTCATCATCATCATCTTATGAAGACAAACATAATTTAGGCGTAATAACAAATATATCACGTTTTAATGTTAAAAACATTTTTTGGTAAAAAAGCAAAAACATTCGGCGTTGTAACGTAATTCATTTTTACGTACCGCTTGCACAATAAATCGCAGAATACCGAACTAAAATAATTTTACAATTTTAATCATAATTATAATTACCATCATCATCATCGTCGTCATCATCATCGTCGTCATCATCATCGTCGTCATCATCATCGTCGTCGTCATCATCGTCGTCATCATCATCGTCGTCATCATCGTCGTCGTCATCATCATCGTCGTCATCATCATCGTCGTCGTCATCATCGTCGTCATCATCATCATCGTCATCATCATCGTCGTCATCATCGTCGTCGTCATCATCATCATCTTATGAAGACAAACATAATTTAGGCGTAATAACAAATATATCACGTTTTGATGTTAAAAACATTTTTTGGTAAAAAAGCAAAAACAATCGGCGTCGTAAACGTAATTCATTTTTACGTACCGCTTGCACAATAAATCGCAGAATACCGAACTAAAATAATTTTACAATTTTAATCATAATTATAATTACCATCATCATCATCGTCGTCATCATCATCGTCGTCATCATCATCGTCGTCGTCATCATCGTCGTCATCATCATCGTCGTCATCATCATCGTCGTCATCATCATCGTCGTCATCATCGTCGTCGTCATCATCATCATCTTATGAAGACAAACATAATTTAGGCGTAATAACAAATATATCACGTTTTGATGTTAAAAACATTTTTTGGTAAAAAAGCAAAAACAATTGGCGTCGTAACGTAATTCATTTTTACGTACCGCTTGCACAATAAATCGCAGAATACCGAACTAAAATAATTTTACAATTTTAATCATAATTATAATTACCATCATCATCATCGTCGTCATCATCATCGTCGTCATCATCATCGTCGTCGTCATCATCGTCGTCATCATCGTCGTCGTCATCATCATCGTCGTCATCATCGTCGTCGTCATCATCATCATCTTATGAAGACAAACATAATTTAGGCGTAATAACAAATATATCACGTTTTGATGTTAAAAACATTTTTTGGTAAAAAAAGCAAAAACAATCGGCGTCGTAAACGTAATTCATTCTTACGTACCGCTTGCACAATAAATCGCAGAATACCGAACTAAAATAATTTTACAATTTTAATCATAATTATAATTACCATCATCATGATCGTCGTCATCATCATCGTCGTCATCATCATCATCATCGTCGTCGTCATCATCGTCGTCATCATCATCGTCGTCATCATCATCGTCGTCGTCATCATCGTCGTCATCATCATCGTCGTCATCATCATCGTCGTCATCATCGTCGTCGTCATCATCATCATCTTATGAAGACAAACATAATTTAGGCGTAATAACAAATATATCACGTTTTGATGTTAAAAACATTTTTTGGTAAAAAAGCAAAAACATTCGGCGTTGTAACGTAATTCATTTTTACGTACCGCTTGCACAATAAATCGCAGAATACCGAACTAAAATAATTTTACAATTTTAATCATAATTATAATTACCATCATCATCATCGTCGTCATCATCATCGTCGTCATCATCGTCGTCGTCATCATCATCATCTTATGAAGACAAACATAATTTAGGCGTAATAACAAATATATCACGTTTTGATGTTAAAAACATTTTTTGGTAAAAAAGCAAAAACAATCGGCGTCGTAAACGTAATTCATTTTTACGTACCGCTTGCACAATAAATCGCAGAATACCGAACTAAAATAATTTTACAATTTTAATCATAATTATAATTACCATCATCATCATCGTCGTCATCATCATCGTCGTCATCATCATCGTCGTCGTCATCATCGTCGTCATCATCATCGTCGTCATCATCATCGTCGTCATCATCATCGTCCTCATCATCGTCGTCGTCATCATCATCATCTTATGAAGACAAACATAATTTAGGCGTAATAACAAATATATCACGTTTTGATGTTAAAAACATTTTTTGGTAAAAAAGCAAAAACAATTGGCGTCGTAACGTAATTCATTTTTACGTACCGCTTGCACAATAAATCGCAGAATACCGAACTAAAATAATTTTACAATTTTAATCATAATTATAATTACCATCATCATCATCGTCGTCATCATCATCGTCGTCATCATCATCGTCGTCATCATCATCGTCGTCGTCATCATCGTCGTCATCATCGTCGTCGTCATCATCATCGTCGTCATCATCGTCGTCGTCATCATCATCATCTTATGAAGACAAACATAATTTAGGCGTAATAACAAATATATCACGTTTTGATGTTAAAAACATTTTTTGGTAAAAAAAGCAAAAACAATCGGCGTCGTAAACGTAATTCATTCTTACGTACCGCTTGCACAATAAATCGCAGAATACCGAACTAAAATAATTTTACAATTTTAATCATAATTATAATTACCATCATCATGATCGTCGTCATCATCATCGTCGTCATCATCATCATCATCGTCGTCGTCATCATCGTCGTCATCATCATCGTCGTCATCATCATCGTCGTCGTCATCATCGTCGTCATCATCATCGTCGTCATCATCATCGTGGTCATCATCGTCGTCGTCATCATCATCATCTTATGAAGACAAACATAATTTAGGCGTAATAACAAATATATCACGTTTTGATGTTAAAAACATTTTTTGGTAAAAAAGCAAAAACAATTGGCGTCGTAACGTAATTCATTTTTACGTACCGCTTGCACAATAAATCGCAGAATACCGAACTAAAATAATTTTACAATTTTAATCATAATTATAATTACCATCATCATCATCGTCGTCATCATCATCGTCGTCATCATCATCGTCGTCATCATCATCGTCGTCGTCATCATCGTCGTCATCATCGTCGTCGTCATCATCATCGTCGTCATCATCGTCGTCGTCATCATCATCATCTTATGAAGACAAACATAATTTAGGCGTAATAACAAATATATCACGTTTTGATGTTAAAAACATTTTTTGGTAAAAAAAGCAAAAACAATCGGCGTCGTAAACGTAATTCATTCTTACGTACCGCTTGCACAATAAATCGCAGAATACCGAACTAAAATAATTTTACAATTTTAATCATAATTATAATTACCATCATCATGATCGTCGTCATCATCATCGTCGTCATCATCATCATCATCGTCGTCGTCATCATCGTCGTCATCATCATCGTCGTCATCATCATCGTCGTCGTCATCATCGTCGTCATCATCATCGTCGTCATCATCATCGTGGTCATCATCGTCGTCGTCATCATCATCATCTTATGAAGACAAACATAATTTAGGCGTAATAACAAATATATCACGTTTTGATGTTAAAAACATTTTTTGGTAAAAAAGCAAAAACAATCGGCGTTGTAACGTAATTCATTTTTACGTACCGCTTGCACAATAAATCGCAGAATACCGAACTAAAATAATTTTACAATTTTAATCATAATTATAATTACCATCATCATCATCGTCGTCATCATCATCGTCGTCATCATCGTCGTCGTCATCATCATCATCTTATGAAGACAAACATAATTTAGGCGTAATAACAAATATATCACGTTTTGATGTTAAAAACATTTTTTGGTAAAAAAGCAAAAACAAACGGCGTCGTAAACGTAATTCATTTTTACGTACCGCTTGCACAATAAATCGCAGAATACCGAACTAAAATAATTTTACAATTTTAATCATAATTATAATTACCATCATCATCATCGTCGTCATCATCATCGTCGTCATCATCATCGTCGTCATCATCATCGTCGTCGTCATCATCGTCGTCATCATCATCGTCGTCATCATCGTCGTCGTCATCATCGTCGTCGTCATCATCATCATCTTATGAAGATAAACATAATTTAGGCATAATAACAAATATATCACGTTTTCATGTTAAAAACCTTTCTGTCAACAAGACTGTTAATAAAAAAGGAAAAACTATCGTCGTTATTAGGCGGCTAAAAATAAAAGCTTTCTGCGGCATTGTAAATATTTAGCTTTGACAGTTTGATAAAATCATAATTCACTTTTACATATCGCTGGCACAATAAATCGCAGCATACCAAACTAAAAATAATTTCACAATTTTAATCATAAGAATCATTACCATCATCATCATCGTCGTCATCATCATCGTCGTCATCATCATCGTCGTCGTCATCATCGTCGTCATCATCATCGTCGTCATCATCATCGTCGTCATCATCATCGTCCTCATCATCGTCGTCGTCATCATCATCATCTTATGAAGACAAACATAATTTAGGCGTAATAACAAATATATCACGTTTTGATGTTAAAAACATTTTTTGGTAAAAAAGCAAAAACAATCGGCGTCGTAAACGTAATTCATTTTTACGTACCGCTTGCACAATAAATCGCAGAATACCGAACTAAAATAATTTTACAATTTTAATCATAATTATAATTACCATCATCATCATCGTCGTCATCATCATCGTCGTCATCATCATCGTCGTCATCATCATCGTCGTCGTCATCATCGTCGTCATCATCGTCGTCGTCATCATCATCGTCGTCATCATCGTCGTCGTCATCATCATCATCTTATGAAGACAAACATAATTTAGGCGTAATAACAAATATATCACGTTTTGATGTTAAAAACATTTTTTGGTAAAAAAAGCAAAAACAATCGGCGTCGTAAACGTAATTCATTCTTACGTACCGCTTGCACAATAAATCGCAGAATACCGAACTAAAATAATTTTACAATTTTAATCATAATTATAATTACCATCATCATGATCGTCGTCATCATCATCGTCGTCATCATCATCATCATCGTCGTCGTCATCATCGTCGTCATCATCATCGTCGTCATCATCATCGTCGTCGTCATCATCGTCGTCATCATCATCGTCGTCATCATCATCGTCGTCATCATCGTCGTCGTCATCATCATCATCTTATGAAGACAAACATAATTTAGGCGTAATAACAAATATATCACGTTTTAATGTTAAAAACATTTTTTGGTAAAAAAGCAAAAACATTCGGCGTTGTAACGTAATTCATTTTTACGTACCGCTTGCACAATAAATCGCAGAATACCGAACTAAAATAATTTTACAATTTTAATCATAATTATAATTACCATCATCATCATCGTCGTCATCATCATCGTCGTCATCATCATCGTCGTCATCATCATCGTCGTCGTCATCATCGTCGTCATCATCATCGTCGTCATCATCGTCGTCGTCATCATCATCGTCGTCATCATCATCGTCGTCGTCATCATCGTCGTCATCATCATCATCGTCATCATCATCGTCGTCATCATCGTCGTCGTCATCATCATCATCTTATGAAGACAAACATAATTTAGGCGTAATAACAAATATATCACGTTTTGATGTTAAAAACATTTTTTGGTAAAAAAGCAAAAACAATCGGCGTCGTAAACGTAATTCATTTTTACGTACCGCTTGCACAATAAATCGCAGAATACCGAACTAAAATAATTTTACAATTTTAATCATAATTATAATTACCATCATCATCATCGTCGTCATCATCATCGTCGTCATCATCATCGTCGTCGTCATCATCGTCGTCATCATCATCGTCGTCATCATCATCGTCGTCATCATCATCGTCGTCATCATCGTCGTCGTCATCATCATCATCTTATGAAGACAAACATAATTTAGGCGTAATAACAAATATATCACGTTTTGATGTTAAAAACATTTTTTGGTAAAAAAGCAAAAACAATTGGCGTCGTAACGTAATTCATTTTTACGTACCGCTTGCACAATAAATCGCAGAATACCGAACTAAAATAATTTTACAATTTTAATCATAATTATAATTACCATCATCATCATCGTCGTCATCATCATCGTCGTCATCATCATCGTCGTCGTCATCATCGTCGTCATCATCGTCGTCGTCATCATCATCGTCGTCATCATCGTCGTCGTCATCATCATCATCTTATGAAGACAAACATAATTTAGGCGTAATAACAAATATATCACGTTTTGATGTTAAAAACATTTTTTGGTAAAAAAAGCAAAAACAATCGGCGTCGTAAACGTAATTCATTCTTACGTACCGCTTGCACAATAAATCGCAGAATACCGAACTAAAATAATTTTACAATTTTAATCATAATTATAATTACCATCATCATGATCGTCGTCATCATCATCGTCGTCATCATCATCATCATCGTCGTCGTCATCATCGTCGTCATCATCATCGTCGTCATCATCATCGTCGTCGTCATCATCGTCGTCATCATCATCGTCGTCATCATCATCGTCGTCATCATCGTCGTCGTCATCATCATCATCTTATGAAGACAAACATAATTTAGGCGTAATAACAAATATATCACGTTTTGATGTTAAAAACATTTTTTGGTAAAAAAGCAAAAACATTCGGCGTTGTAACGTAATTCATTTTTACGTACCGCTTGCACAATAAATCGCAGAATACCGAACTAAAATAATTTTACAATTTTAATCATAATTATAATTACCATCATCATCATCGTCGTCATCATCATCGTCGTCATCATCGTCGTCGTCATCATCATCATCTTATGAAGACAAACATAATTTAGGCGTAATAACAAATATATCACGTTTTGATGTTAAAAACATTTTTTGGTAAAAAAGCAAAAACAATCGGCGTCGTAAACGTAATTCATTTTTACGTACCGCTTGCACAATAAATCGCAGAATACCGAACTAAAATAATTTTACAATTTTAATCATAATTATAATTACCATCATCATCATCGTCGTCATCATCATCGTCGTCATCATCATCGTCGTCATCATCATCGTCGTCGTCATCATCGTCGTCATCATCATCGTCGTCATCTTCGTCGTCGTCATCATCATCGTCGTCATCATCATCGTCGTCGTCATCATCGTCGTCATCATCATCATCGTCATCATCATCGTCGTCATCATCGTCGTCGTCATCATCATCATCTTATGAAGACAAACATAATTTAGGCGTAATAACAAATATATCACGTTTTGATGTTAAAAACATTTTTTGGTAAAAAAGCAAAAACAATCGGCGTCGTAAACGTAATTCATTTTTACGTACCGCTTGCACAATAAATCGCAGAATACCGAACTAAAATAATTTTACAATTTTAATCATAATTATAATTACCATCATCATCATCGTCGTCATCATCATCGTCGTCATCATCATCGTCGTCGTCATCATCGTCGTCATCATCATCGTCGTCATCATCATCGTCGTCATCATCATCGTCCTCATCATCGTCGTCGTCATCATCATCATCTTATGAAGACAAACATAATTTAGGCGTAATAACAAATATATCACGTTTTGATGTTAAAAACATTTTTTGGTAAAAAAGCAAAAACAATTGGCGTCGTAACGTAATTCATTTTTACGTACCGCTTGCACAATAAATCGCAGAATACCGAACTAAAATAATTTTACAATTTTAATCATAATTATAATTACCATCATCATCATCGTCGTCATCATCATCGTCGTCGTCATCATCGTCGTCATCATCATCGTCGTCATCATCATCGTCGTCATCATCGTCGTCGTCATCATCATCATCTTATGAAGACAAACATAATTTAGGCGTAATAACAAATATATCACGTTTTGATGTTAAAAACATTTTTTTGGTAAAAAAGCAAAAACATTCGGCGTTGTAACGTAATTCATTTTTACGTACCGCTTGCACAATAAATCGCAGAATACCGAACTAAAATAATTTTACAATTTTAATCATAATTATAATTACCATCATCATCATCGTCGTCATCATCATCGTCGTCATCATCGTCGTCGTCATCATCATCATCTTATGAAGACAAACATAATTTAGGCGTAATAACAGATATATCACGTTTTGATGTTAAAAACATTTTTTGGTAAAAAAGCAAAAACAATCGGCGTCGTAAACGTAATTCATTTTTACGTACCGCTTGCACAATAAATCGCAGAATACCGAACTAAAATAATTTTACAATTTTAATCATAATTATAATTACCATCATCATCATCGTCGTCATCATCATCGTCGTCATCATCATCGTCGTCATCATCATCGTCGTCGTCATCATCGTCGTCATCATCATCGTCGTCATCATCGTCGTCGTCATCATCATCGTCGTCATCATCATCGTCGTCGTCATCATCGTCGTCATCATCATCATCGTCATCATCATCGTCGTCATCATCGTCGTCGTCATCATCATCATCTTATGAAGACAAACATAATTTAGGCGTAATAACAAATATATCACGTTTTGATGTTAAAAACATTTTTTGGTAAAAAAGCAAAAACAATCGGCGTCGTAAACGTAATTCATTTTTACGTACCGCTTGCACAATAAATCGCAGAATACCGAACTAAAATAATTTTACAATTTTAATCATAATTATAATTACCATCATCATCATCGTCGTCGTCATCATCGTCGTCATCATCATCGTCGTCATCATCATCGTCGTCGTCATCATCGTCGTCATCATCATCGTCGTCATCATCATCGTCGTCATCATCGTCGTCGTCATCATCATCATCTTATGAAGACAAACATAATTTAGGCGTAATAACAAATATATCACGTTTTAATGTTAAAAACATTTTTTGGTAAAAAAGCAAAAACATTCGGCGTTGTAACGTAATTCATTTTTACGTACCGCTTGCACAATAAATCGCAGAATACCGAACTAAAATAATTTTACAATTTTAATCATAATTATAATTACCATCATCATCATCGTCGTCATCATCATCGTCGTCATCATCATCGTCGTCATCATCATCGTCGTCGTCATCATCGTCGTCATCATCATCGTCGTCATCATCGTCGTCGTCATCATCATCGTCGTCATCATCATCGTCGTCGTCATCATCGTCGTCATCATCATCATCGTCATCATCATCGTCGTCATCATCGTCGTCGTCATCATCATCATCTTATGAAGACAAACATAATTTAGGCGTAATAACAAATATATCACGTTTTGATGTTAAAAACATTTTTTGGTAAAAAAGCAAAAACAATCGGCGTCGTAAACGTAATTCATTTTTACGTACCGCTTGCACAATAAATCGCAGAATACCGAACTAAAATAATTTTACAATTTTAATCATAATTATAATTACCATCATCATCATCGTCGTCATCATCATCGTCGTCATCATCATCGTCGTCGTCATCATCGTCGTCATCATCATCGTCGTCATCATCATCGTCGTCATCATCATCGTCGTCATCATCGTCGTCGTCATCATCATCATCTTATGAAGACAAACATAATTTAGGCGTAATAACAAATATATCACGTTTTGATGTTAAAAACATTTTTTGGTAAAAAAGCAAAAACAATTGGCGTCGTAACGTAATTCATTTTTACGTACCGCTTGCACAATAAATCGCAGAATACCGAACTAAAATAATTTTACAATTTTAATCATAATTATAATTACCATCATCATCATCGTCGTCATCATCATCGTCGTCATCATCATCGTCGTCGTCATCATCGTCGTCATCATCGTCGTCGTCATCATCATCGTCGTCATCATCGTCGTCGTCATCATCATCATCTTATGAAGACAAACATAATTTAGGCGTAATAACAAATATATCACGTTTTGATGTTAAAAACATTTTTTGGTAAAAAAAGCAAAAACAATCGGCGTCGTAAACGTAATTCATTCTTACGTACCGCTTGCACAATAAATCGCAGAATACCGAACTAAAATAATTTTACAATTTTAATCATAATTATAATTACCATCATCATGATCGTCGTCATCATCATCGTCGTCATCATCATCATCATCGTCGTCGTCATCATCGTCGTCATCATCATCGTCGTCATCATCATCGTCGTCGTCATCATCGTCGTCATCATCATCGTCGTCATCATCATCGTCGTCATCATCGTCGTCGTCATCATCATCATCTTATGAAGACAAACATAATTTAGGCGTAATAACAAATATATCACGTTTTGATGTTAAAAACATTTTTTGGTAAAAAAGCAAAAACATTCGGCGTTGTAACGTAATTCATTTTTACGTACCGCTTGCACAATAAATCGCAGAATACCGAACTAAAATAATTTTACAATTTTAATCATAATTATAATTACCATCATCATCATCGTCGTCATCATCATCGTCGTCATCATCGTCGTCGTCATCATCATCATCTTATGAAGACAAACATAATTTAGGCGTAATAACAGATATATCACGTTTTGATGTTAAAAACATTTTTTGGTAAAAAAGCAAAAACAATCGGCGTCGTAAACGTAATTCATTTTTACGTACCGCTTGCACAATAAATCGCAGAATACCGAACTAAAATAATTTTACAATTTTAATCATAATTATAATTACCATCATCATCATCGTCGTCATCATCATCGTCGTCATCATCATCGTCGTCATCATCATCGTCGTCGTCATCATCGTCGTCATCATCATCGTCGTCATCATCGTCGTCGTCATCATCATCGTCGTCATCATCATCGTCGTCGTCATCATCGTCGTCATCATCATCATCGTCATCATCATCGTCGTCATCATCGTCGTCGTCATCATCATCATCTTATGAAGACAAACATAATTTAGGCGTAATAACAAATATATCACGTTTTGATGTTAAAAACATTTTTTGGTAAAAAAGCAAAAACAATCGGCGTCGTAAACGTAATTCATTTTTACGTACCGCTTGCACAATAAATCGCAGAATACCGAACTAAAATAATTTCACAATTTTAATCATAATTATAATTACCATCATCATCATCGTCGTCGTCATCATCGTCGTCATCATCATCGTCGTCATCATCATCGTCGTCGTCATCATCGTCGTCATCATCATCGTCGTCATCATCATCGTCGTCATCATCGTCGTCGTCATCATCATCATCTTATGAAGACAAACATAATTTAGGCGTAATAACAAATATATCACGTTTTAATGTTAAAAACATTTTTTGGTAAAAAAGCAAAAACATTCGGCGTTGTAACGTAATTCATTTTTACGTACCGCTTGCACAATAAATCGCAGAATACCGAACTAAAATAATTTTACAATTTTAATCATAATTATAATTACCATCATCATCATCGTCGTCATCATCATCGTCGTCATCATCATCGTCGTCATCATCATCGTCGTCGTCATCATCGTCGTCATCATCATCGTCGTCATCATCGTCGTCGTCATCATCATCGTCGTCATCATCATCGTCGTCGTCATCATCGTCGTCATCATCATCATCGTCATCATCATCGTCGTCATCATCGTCGTCGTCATCATCATCATCTTATGAAGACAAACATAATTTAGGCGTAATAACAAATATATCACGTTTTGATGTTAAAAACATTTTTTGGTAAAAAAGCAAAAACAATCGGCGTCGTAAACGTAATTCATTTTTACGTACCGCTTGCACAATAAATCGCAGAATACCGAACTAAAATAATTTTACAATTTTAATCATAATTATAATTACCATCATCATCATCGTCGTCATCATCATCGTCGTCATCATCATCGTCGTCGTCATCATCGTCGTCATCATCATCGTCGTCATCATCATCGTCGTCATCATCATCGTCGTCATCATCGTCGTCGTCATCATCATCATCTTATGAAGACAAACATAATTTAGGCGTAATAACAAATATATCACGTTTTGATGTTAAAAACATTTTTTGGTAAAAAAGCAAAAACAATTGGCGTCGTAACGTAATTCATTTTTACGTACCGCTTGCACAATAAATCGCAGAATACCGAACTAAAATAATTTTACAATTTTAATCATAATTATAATTACCATCATCATCATCGTCGTCATCATCATCGTCGTCATCATCATCGTCGTCGTCATCATCGTCGTCATCATCGTCGTCGTCATCATCATCGTCGTCATCATCGTCGTCGTCATCATCATCATCTTATGAAGACAAACATAATTTAGGCGTAATAACAAATATATCACGTTTTGATGTTAAAAACATTTTTTGGTAAAAAAAGCAAAAACAATCGGCGTCGTAAACGTAATTCATTCTTACGTACCGCTTGCACAATAAATCGCAGAATACCGAACTAAAATAATTTTACAATTTTAATCATAATTATAATTACCATCATCATGATCGTCGTCATCATCATCGTCGTCATCATCATCATCATCGTCGTCGTCATCATCGTCGTCATCATCATCGTCGTCATCATCATCGTCGTCGTCATCATCGTCGTCATCATCATCGTCGTCATCATCATCGTCGTCATCATCGTCGTCGTCATCATCATCATCTTATGAAGACAAACATAATTTAGGCGTAATAACAAATATATCACGTTTTGATGTTAAAAACATTTTTTGGTAAAAAAGCAAAAACATTCGGCGTTGTAACGTAATTCATTTTTACGTACCGCTTGCACAATAAATCGCAGAATACCGAACTAAAATAATTTTACAATTTTAATCATAATTATAATTACCATCATCATCATCGTCGTCATCATCATCGTCGTCATCATCGTCGTCGTCATCATCATCATCTTATGAAGACAAACATAATTTAGGCGTAATAACAAATATATCACGTTTTGATGTTAAAAACATTTTTTGGTAAAAAAGCAAAAACAATCGGCGTCGTAAACGTAATTCATTTTTACGTACCGCTTGCACAATAAATCGCAGAATACCGAACTAAAATAATTTTACAATTTTAATCATAATTATAATTACCATCATCATCATCGTCGTCATCATCATCGTCGTCATCATCATCGTCGTCATCATCATCGTCGTCGTCATCATCGTCGTCATCATCATCGTCGTCATCTTCGTCGTCGTCATCATCATCGTCGTCATCATCATCGTCGTCGTCATCATCGTCGTCATCATCATCGTCGTCATCATCATCGTCGTCATCATCATCGTCCTCATCATCGTCGTCGTCATCATCATCATCTTATGAAGACAAACATAATTTAGGCGTAATAACAAATATATCACGTTTTGATGTTAAAAACATTTTTTGGTAAAAAAGCAAAAACAATTGGCGTCGTAACGTAATTCATTTTTACGTACCGCTTGCACAATAAATCGCAGAATACCGAACTAAAATAATTTTACAATTTTAATCATAATTATAATTACCATCATCATCATCGTCGTCATCATCATCGTCGTCGTCATCATCGTCGTCATCATCATCGTCGTCATCATCATCGTCGTCATCATCGTCGTCGTCATCATCATCATCTTATGAAGACAAACATAATTTAGGCGTAATAACAAATATATCACGTTTTGATGTTAAAAACATTTTTTTGGTAAAAAAGCAAAAACATTCGGCGTTGTAACGTAATTCATTTTTACGTACCGCTTGCACAATAAATCGCAGAATACCGAACTAAAATAATTTTACAATTTTAATCATAATTATAATTACCATCATCATCATCGTCGTCATCATCATCGTCGTCATCATCGTCGTCGTCATCATCATCATCTTATGAAGACAAACATAATTTAGGCGTAATAACAGATATATCACGTTTTGATGTTAAAAACATTTTTTGGTAAAAAAGCAAAAACAATCGGCGTCGTAAACGTAATTCATTTTTACGTACCGCTTGCACAATAAATCGCAGAATACCGAACTAAAATAATTTTACAATTTTAATCATAATTATAATTACCATCATCATCATCGTCGTCATCATCATCGTCGTCATCATCATCGTCGTCATCATCATCGTCGTCGTCATCATCGTCGTCATCATCATCGTCGTCATCATCGTCGTCGTCATCATCATCGTCGTCATCATCATCGTCGTCGTCATCATCGTCGTCATCATCATCATCGTCATCATCATCGTCGTCATCATCGTCGTCGTCATCATCATCATCTTATGAAGACAAACATAATTTAGGCGTAATAACAAATATATCACGTTTTGATGTTAAAAACATTTTTTGGTAAAAAAGCAAAAACAATCGGCGTCGTAAACGTAATTCATTTTTACGTACCGCTTGCACAATAAATCGCAGAATACCGAACTAAAATAATTTTACAATTTTAATCATAATTATAATTACCATCATCATCATCGTCGTCGTCATCATCGTCGTCATCATCATCGTCGTCATCATCATCGTCGTCGTCATCATCGTCGTCATCATCATCGTCGTCATCATCATCGTGGTCATCATCGTCGTCGTCATCATCATCATCTTATGAAGACAAACATAATTTAGGCGTAATAACAAATATATCACGTTTTGATGTTAAAAACATTTTTTGGTAAAAAAGCAAAAACAATTGGCGTCGTAACGTAATTCATTTTTACGTACCGCTTGCACAATAAATCGCAGAATACCGAACTAAAATAATTTTACAATTTTAATCATAATTATAATTACCATCATCATCATCGTCGTCATCATCATCGTCGTCATCATCATCGTCGTCATCATCATCGTCGTCGTCATCATCGTCGTCATCATCGTCGTCGTCATCATCATCGTCGTCATCATCGTCGTCGTCATCATCATCATCTTATGAAGACAAACATAATTTAGGCGTAATAACAAATATATCACGTTTTGATGTTAAAAACATTTTTTGGTAAAAAAAGCAAAAACAATCGGCGTCGTAAACGTAATTCATTCTTACGTACCGCTTGCACAATAAATCGCAGAATACCGAACTAAAATAATTTTACAATTTTAATCATAATTATAATTACCATCATCATCATCGTCGTCATCATCATCGTGGTCATCATCGTCGTCGTCATCATCATCATCTTATGAAGACAAACATAATTTAGGCGTAATAA
>OZ026850.1:11444243-11451743 GCA_964023205.1 Lutraria lutraria | reverse complement strand
TCGTCATCATCATCGTCGTCATCATCATCGTCGTCATCATCATCGTCGTCGTCATCATCGTCGTCATCATCATCGTCGTCATCATCATCGTCGTCATCATCGTCGTCGTCATCATCATTATCTTATGAAGACAAACATAATTTAGGCGTAATAACAAATATATCACGTTTTGATGTTAAAAACATTTTTTGGTAAAAAAGCAAAAACAATCGGCGTCGTAAACGTAATTCATTTTTACGTACCGCTTGCACAATAAATCGCAGAATACCGAACTAAAATAATTTTACAATTTTAATCATAATTATAATTACCATCATCATCATCGTCGTCATCATCATCGTCGTCATCATCATCGTCGTCGTCATCATCGTCGTCATCATCATCATCGTCGTCATCATCATCGTCTTCATCATCGTCGTCGTCATCATCATCATCTTATGAAGACAAACATAATTTAATCGTAAAAACAAATATATCACGTTTTCATGTTAAAAACCTTTCTGTCAACAAGACTGTTGATAAAAAAGGAAAAACTATCGACGTTATAAGGCTGCTAAAAATAAAAGCTTTCTGCGGCATTGTAAATATTTAGCTTTGACAGTTTGATAAAATCGTAATTCACTTTTACATATCGCTGGCACAATAAATCGCAGCATACCAAACTAAAAATAATTTCACAATTTTAATCATAAGAATCATTACCATCATCATCATCGTCGTCGTCATCATCATCGTCGTCATCATCATCGTCGTCGACATCATCGTCGTCATCATCATCATCGTCATCATCATCGTCGCCATCATCATCGTCGTCATCATCATCATCTTATGAAGACAAACATAATTTAGGCGTAATAACAAATATATCACGTTTTGATATTAAAAACATTTTTTGGTAAAAAAGCAAAAACAATCGGGCGTCGTAAACGTAATTCATTTTTACGTACCGCTTGCACAATAAATCGCAGAATACCGAACTAAAATAATTTTACAATTTTAATCATAATTATAATTACCATCATCATCATCGTCGTCATCATCATCGTCAGCATCATCATCGTCGTCATCATCATCGTCGTCGTCATCATCATCATCTTATGAAGACAAACATAATTTAATCGTAATAACAAATATATCACGTTTTCATGTTAAAAAAATTTCTGTCAACAAGACTGTTGATAAAAAAGGAAAAACTATCGACGTTATTAAGCGGCTAAAAATAAAAGCTTTCTGCGGCATTGTAAATATTTAGCTTTGACAGATTAATAAAATCGTAATTCACTTTTACATATCGCTGGCACAATAAATCGCAGCATACCAAACTAAAAATATTTCAAAATTTTAATCATAAGAATCATTACCATCATCATCATCGTCGTCGTCATCATCATCGTCGTCATCATCATCGTCGTCATCATCATCGTCGTCATCATCGTTGTCGTCATCATCATCATCTTATGAAGACAAACATGATTTAGGCGTAATAACAAATATATCACGTTTTGATGTTAAAAACATTTTTTGGTAAAAAAGCAAAAACAATCGGCGTCGTAAACGTAATTCATTTTTACGTACCGCTTGCACAATAAATCGCAGAATACCGAACTAAAATAATTTTACAATTTTAATCATAATTATAATTACCATCATCATCATCGTCGTCATCATCATCGTCGTCATCATCATCATCGTCGTCATCATCGTCGTCATCATCATCGTCGTCATCATCATCGTCGTCATCATCATCATCTTATGAAGACAAACATAATTTAATCGTAATAACAAATATATCACGTTTTTAAGTTAAAAATCTTTATGTCAACAAGACTGTTGATAAAAAAGGAAAAACTATCGACGTTATTAGGCGGCTAAAAATAAAAGCTTTCTGCGGCATTGTAAATATTTAGCTTTGACAGTTTGATAAAATCGTAATTCACTTTTACATATCGCTGGCACAATAAATCGCAGCATACCAAACTAAAAATAATTTCACAATTTTAATCATAAGAATCATTACCATCATCATCATCATCGTCGTCATCATCATCGTCGTCATCATCATCGTCGTCATCATCATCGTCGTCGTCATCATCGTCGTCATCATCATCGTCGTCATCATCATCGTCGTCATCATCGTCGTCGTCATCATCATCATCTTATGAAGACAAACATAATTTAGGCGTAATAACAAATATATGACGTCGAGCGCAGGAAAACGTCCCTTACGACAATGAGACGAGAACGTCGATACAAAGGTTTATACATGACCGCACGTATCCAATGACGCTATGTAAACAAAAAATTATTTCCGGGTTTAACATTCGCTGTTTTGCGTGCTTTACATGAAGAAACCGCATCAAAAATGTACGTTTACCAAATAATTGATAATTTTTTATTGCATTTTAAACCTGACTTCGTGAAAGATTCAGTTTGCTCGCTTTAAACCAAGTTTAAATACGAGTCGTCTGCCGGTCCTTTTTTGCCGCGCTAATCTGACTCAATGTGTAAACACGAATATAGCGATGTTACCAACATATAAACGCCCACTACTGATAATTTACGGGTAAATTCCCGGAATTTTTATCACTTGCATACAAAACATCCCGTATATTTAGCTAACGTACATAGAACTCTGATGTTCATTTATTTTACCTCCATTTCGCTCTATTCACAAGCAGTTACGGATACGAATTAAACCCTATCCTTCCTCTCCATTTTACATATGTGTGTCTTTTGCAATGAAATATTACACTAATAGACAGGTCATGACGTCATAAACAAATGGAATCAATTTCAGCGGGAAAATAGAGTGGTGCAATAAATATTTAGACATTTATTTACGTGTACTGTACACCGGCTGCATGGAGTTGTCTCCCGCTACGATCTTCATATCTGTACCGATATTGACACGAAATGACTTAAAACATTGACATTTCAATAGTGATCATGTTGTAAAAATATTATGTGAGTGAGTGAATATGTTTAATATATAATTGTGTGTATATTCGTGGAAATTTCTTCATTTAAATAAATTTTATGTAGTACATCGGCACCGTGGGGACCCATCGTACATACCTGTCTGGAATGTGTGTACTTCTTTCGATCATATTCACGTAAGAGTAAATTTGTTTGAATTCCTTTTAGAGACCTTCGCTGTTTATTTGTTGGTTTGATCTAGGGCCATTATAATGGTCCTAGGTTTGAGGAAGACAAAACAAATTAAGTTCGTAATACCAGATTTGTTCCTCTCTTGAGTTGACCAACTGTTCAGTGAGTTCAAAGAAAAACAAGTAATACATGGCAGCCTGTATTGATTTTTTTGTAGCCTTTCTATTGATATTTTGACTGTTCATTCAACAGCCTATATGAAATACATGATCAGCTGAGTTATCAATTTTACTTAATAAATAATACACAATGTAAATATAAATTCATACAGGAACTGATGGGTCAGGATGTCAATGTCCTAAAGGTGTCATAAGTATGTGCCATAATTGTTATTTATAAACATGGTTACAGTGAAAGGTGGTGTGTAATTGTATACAAGGTTTAACATGTACCTAAAAGAAAGAAAATTTCAAAGTGAGAGTGTACATATTTTAAATGCATTATGAAAAATAAGTTATACCAATCAGTTCATAGATTTGTAACACATTGTTCACAACTTAACACATTAATATAATTTTGAAACATTCATGTGTTGTATTGATGGAGCATTTGGTCTGATAAAATCTGTAATGGAGGTTGGCTGCATGAAAACTAACTGATTTTGCTGAAGTGGTCAACAAGTCTGGTAAAACATACAATGCTTTTCCATTCCAAGATACAAATGGAGAACAAAATTGGGTTTGGTGAATATTTATTTTCATCATAGTCATATAAGCATCTTTAATGAAATTATTCTGAGCCTAATCAATCATTTTTTGTGTATATTAGTATATCAAAGATAACAAATTGAGTAATAAACATTTTATGTTCATATGTAATACTAAATGTGTTGTCCTCAATAAATGTTCCTTGTTTTCATTTCTGGTATGAGGGGAAAATGATACTTCAAAACGATTAAATTATTACTAAGTTGTTTTACATCCATTCACAAATCATAAGTATTTGTAAGAGAAAAATCAGACAGCTGTCAGCAATGAGAATGAAGTCATTGTTATGAAAAGTCCTCCTCCAGCTCCTGACACTTACCCTGAAATGATGGTTCCACCTGCCGGTATATCAGGGATGAGGTTACACCTTACAGTAAAGAAAGCCTGTCAGACCACTTATCAGTGAAATTAACCATGGATTATATTGCTTGACTGCCTCATATGGAATTATATGGAAAGTTTTGTCTATTAAAACAAATCCATTTATTCACCCTGTCTTAATCAACATTCCCCACACATTGATATGAATAAAGTCTTATGTCGGTCTCTGTAACAATTAGACCATCTCTTTTAATCATTATGCGTATAGTCCTAGTAATTTCTTAATTTCAAAGCATTTTTCTCCTCAGGGTACACTAACCAGTAACCCTTACATCTGAATTGGGGATATTACTTATTACCATCCACACATTAGAATATTCAGTTCATCTTTTGGTCACTGGTTTCTCTTCTGAGACCTGAAAATAAATAATAAACATTTCTATGTGCTTTAATGTCAATAATGATCAAT
This sequence comes from Lutraria lutraria, assembly GCA_964023205.1. NCBI lineage: Eukaryota > Metazoa > Mollusca > Bivalvia > Venerida > Mactridae > Lutraria > Lutraria lutraria. Next base: position 11,447,078 of record OZ026850.1, on the reverse strand, counting down.
AACAAAATATAAATATTATTAACACTTCAGAATATACATTGGTTCACATTCTAAATCGCATTCATTACATCCATGTATAAATTAAATGCTGATTATTATAATCAAGATAATAATGTTTGTTTATTTATTTCATTCCATCCTTTGAATGCAATGAGAATTTTGAGAACCAAAAATAGGGCAAATAAAGTTAGACACCAGCATATCACCTCTGATACCCAAGGCACTGAATTCTAACAGAAATTTCATTTATTAGTTCACTGTCAATTCATTAAGCGTTTATCATAATTCATGAACACCAGTGTATACTTGGTGTTTGCATCATGACATTGTCAGATGAATAAAAAAACCTTTTATCAAAGAAACATTCTCATGATTTTCTTGTGGCTTCTTTTTCGATATACAAGTATATCTGATCTGAAATATTTCATAACATGACAGGTAATGAGTTATTAATCAGCTGATAATTTCAATCAAAATACATACTGGTTGGCGAGTAGTATCCGTGAACAAAGTAGTAACCCTGATTTATTTATTACACGGCGTATAAACTCGTCCGGTTGGAGGTAGAGTTTACACACATAACTTAGCAACTGTTCTCTTCGCATAATACGAAGAAGGCTAGAAAAGAAACAAGCTTTCTGCACGTGGGGGTTCACGTGCATAACTTTGCGCATGCGCAGAAATCTGTAATTAAATGTTTATTTGAAGATTGGACTTCCCAATTTTCTATTTTTAAAATGCAATCACTCCAACACAAACAAAAGCTGCAAAATAAGTCCAAAATAAAGTACAGCTCCCCACAATTTTTAAGTTAAATGCTTGTGATTAGTAATATATACTATACATGGGTTTTTCCACTATGAGTGAGGCTCATTATAGGGAATTTCTATTTTAAAGACGAAAGTAAACAATTTAAAAAAGATGTATCACTTGTATCATTACCCCTCCTTCATAATGTGCATTGATTAAGAAGACTTCTAAAGATAAAATAATGAATGCATTTTCAGTTGAAACGCAAAATCACGGATACTACTTGTTTTACTCCATCAATTAGTGCATATTTATTACCCTTTTTGGAGCCTCTCATATGGACAAACTGTATGACGACATTACGAAATATTTACTTCATCGTACACAGAAGGAGGTTAACTTAATAATGTGGTAAGCAATTTTCAAATGATTTCTTACACGAATAGAAATCCAGCTGAAATATTACTACTCCCCAACCAGTACATGTATGTATATAAGTCCATGTTTCAATTGATCAGGGACCATTATAATAAAAAATATTTTTATTTTTGATATTGGATAATTTCTTGCACATTTGCCCATTTCAAAACAAACGTTTAATAATACAGGGTTCTAAATAAGTTGGTGGCCAACAGGCCCAACAGTTAGACTAACAAGCCTGCTAGGGATGCCAAGGGCATTTTTACAGCTATATTTTATGAACTTTAGAGATTCCTAACCGCCCAAACACATTTCTAAGCTGCTTAAATTGGCCTGAAGCCTGCTGTTATTGAGAACCCTGATAATATATACAGTATTCTGTGATGTTTTAAAATTGCAAGAATGATGATGAAATAGAAATTGTTCACTCATTAAAAAACTTACAAGGATAATAAAGGACTATTAAAAACACTGATCAATACATCAGCAAATATACGTACCTATCCAAGACCTTGCAACAATCTTGTATTTTTTGTGCCGGCACGTTAACATCTTGACGAGCAAACAAATATCGACAACAGCAATTAATCGACCGATGATATTTGAATCTAAAAGACCGCTTTATCAGTTGTTTATTACAACCATTCAGTCGTGTACAATGACGTTTGTTTTACGAGCGTGTTTACACATATGCCTAATTGGGTAGTGCTTAAAGTTTAAACGTTCCGAATGGTCGTAATACCGGGACCAAAATGTGTATAAAAATTATAATGATACCGAATAAATACGTAAAAGCAGGATATTCTCATTGTATGATATGTTCGACAGAAGAATCAAGACGAGGTATTCTTATTATGAACGTTTGTAAGTACAAATAGTTATCAATACAGTCGAATAAAGGTAATTTATATCTGTATTTATGCTGCTGAAATCAGTTTTCGTGTACACGGTATACGTATCAGACAAACACTTCAATTACTTTGTATACCAGTGTATTGAAATAAACTTAAAATATATTAAATAATCTAACACATACAGCTGATTCAATGCCAGATAAACTAATCAAATGAAATTAAGCTTGCGTTCTAATTTTGACGTTGTGACGTCGAAATTTGACGAAATCTTTCTTTTACACACAATGTGTGTAAATGGCCATACCGAGCGAAGTATACTACATAGAAACATACACTGTAGCTTAAAACAGAGCAAAATGAATTATCTTTCAGATTCTACCAAAAAATGAAATTGTCAAAAAAATGTCGTAAGGGTCATTTTCCTGCGCTCAAAGCCATATCACGTTTTGATGTTAAAAACATTTTTTGGTAAAAAAGCAAAAACAATCGGCGTCGTAACGTAATTCATTTTTACGTACCGCTTGCACAATAAATCGCAGAATACCGAACTAAAATAATTTTACAATTTTAATCATAATTATAATTACCATCATCATCATCGTCGTCATCATCATCGTCGTCATCATCATCGTCGTCATCATCATCGTCGTCGTCATCTTCGTCGTCATCATCGTCGTCGTCATCATCATCGTCGTCATCATCGTCGTCGTCATCATCATCATCTTATGAAGACAAACATAATTTAGGCGTAATAACAAATATATCACGTTTTGATATTAAAAACATTTTTTTGGTAAAAAAGCAAAAACAA